>PVHP010003360.1:6765-79430 GCA_004024765.1 Zapus hudsonius
GGGGGTTCTCTTTCAGTGACATTCAAGGTACCTTATTCTCTGCCTAGGTACTTCATCAACTACCTCAGGACCCCAGTGTGCCCTTCCCCAGATAGATCACTCAAAGATTCAGAAAGGAAGTGTTACATCAAGGATTTTAGGAAGTGTTACTTCCGCCCTTCTAACCCACTTCTTTCCTCTCTTAATTGGTGGTAAATGTGTGTGCAATTTCTTCTCATCTTAGAGTGCATCTCCTTGCTCCTCCTTGCCTTCCAACCCCCACCAGTAAGCAAAGCTGTGTGTGAATGCCCTAGAAGAGGGGCAAGGGAAGCAAGCTAGAGCCCAGGATCCCTCTGAAGTGACCAGGCATCACTGGCCCAATAGCCCTGGGACAGACACTGTGGAGAACAGGAGCAGGGACAGGTGTGAGTGAGACAGAAAGGCTGACAGGATGGACAGCTGCCAGCACACAAAGTAGCCCTGTGGGGGAGGGGGACCTTAGGTGAGGCGAGGAGGGGGCATGTGACAGGCGCTCTGGGCTCATCTCCAAAAGCTAATGGCCCGTGCAGGAAGTGCCAGATACACCATGGTGTCTCTCCACTGTCCCTCAGCTGTTTATTTTGGGAGCCCGGCCCCCAGCTCCTGCTCAGAAGAGGAATTAGCAAGGACTGGTGAGCGAGTGGCCACCAGCTGCTCCCCTACAAGATGGCTGTGGATCACTGCATAGCAGCCTGCAGGAAGCCCTGGGCAGTGGGAGGAGAGCATGGAGGATCCCACAGCTCACCTAGGCCCACACACACTCTCTCTCCCTCCTTTCAGGTGGCTTATGCCCCAACGGTAATAGGGTTGTGTCTTCTGTGGGCCTGCGCCCCTCCCCCATCCACCCAGCCCATGAGATGGCTTGTGAGTAATGCCCAGAGTCATCTCCAGGGAAAGATGACTGTCCTCCCTGCCCTTCAGGGACAGTGTTCCATGATGCCACCATCCCCTTGGCTGCTGGTATCTGAATGTGACTATGATACATAAACTCCCAGAAACCACACTTAAGAATCCTGCTTCCTGGTCCTTGCCCCTTCTTTGCCAATCCCAGCTTGAGGGTTAAATTGTTCTTGTTTGCTGGTTATAACTGACATGACAAAGACCTTACTGGAAAACCCTAACAAGTTCATTTTTAAAAAATATTTTATTTATTCATTTTCAAGCAGGGAGATACAGAGAGAGAGAGAGAAAGAGAGAGAGAGAGAGAGAGAGGGAGACAGAGCACCAGTGCCACCACCTTGTGGGTCTGGCTTATGTGGGTCCTGGGGAATTGAACCCTGGGCCTTAGGCACTGGAGGCAAGTGCCTTAACCGCTGAGCCATCTTTCCAGCCCACAAGTTCATTTTTTAAAACATGTGATTAAAATCATTTTCCTTAACATCCCAGCAAAGCTGCACACGGCTATGATGGTACTCCATTTCAATAGATTCTGGAGCAGTTCTGCAATCTGAGCACTTGGGCAAGCTATATTTCCAACGTAGGACCCTAGGGCAGGGAAGATGGCTCAGTGGGTCAAGTGTTTGCCATGCAAACATGAGGGCCTGAGTTCAGATTTCCTCTCACATAAAAGCTGGGCATGGAGGCATGCACCTGTAATCTTAGTGCAGGGGAGAAAGGATGGTATCTGGGTATCATCCATTTCTGGCTACCCAGTCTAGTCAAATCAGCAAAGGTTCAGTGATAAACCCTGTCTCAAAAAAAAGTGGGAAAAAATAAGGTGGGAGATAGATCAGTGATTAAAGGTGCTTGCTTGCAAAGTCTGCTGGTCCAGGTTCAATTCCCCAGTGCCCACTTAAAGATTATCAAATTATCAAAAATGATAATTATAATCATAAAGGTGGAAGATCATTTGAGGAAGACATTCAACATCAACCTCTGGCCTCCACATGCACACAGGTAAACATACACACACATATACACACTAAAAAAGTGTGACTCTGTTAGGTAAGTTAGGTAAGAGCATCCTGTCAGTGCCTGATCATTGATTTGGCTCAAGGATGCTGTTTTCTTAACTCTGCCAACGCAAACATCCAGTTAATCTGTTTGCATTTGGGGTGTAGCGTTGAAGGGCTGTGTGACAAGTGATCCCTGATATAATGTAGCTTGTAGCATACTTAAGGAATGTCATGTGACATCCCTGATTCTTGGTTCTAGTGTACATTCACCTACCTCCATTGACTTCTATTGCCAACTGCCCCAGGACAGGTTCTGATCCCAGGAAACATCAGGGGACCAAGTATAGAAACATCTGTACACCCACTGAGACCTCCAATGCTTACAGCTTGTTAAAGCACCTCCACAATACCACATCCAGCCCCTGATCCTTTCATACAAATGATCTCTAGTCCTTAAAGCCAATCTGCCTGGAAACGTATTCTCAGCCAACAAGAACAGTCTTTTGCCAACAAGAACAGTCAGACCAGGAGAGGCTTAAGTGCCTTCCAGGGTTCCATACAATGTCAGCAGTCTCGGGCCTGTCTGGATCTAATTCCCCTGTGCTTTCCCACCACCTGCATGTAGAGAGAACCCAGTCCCCGTGGGCACCTTGCAAGTTTAATGTTAATACCTGAGGGGACAGGGCTATGTCTCCCTGCTTGAAAAGGGGAGGTCTGAAGCCTATGCCCTCAGGGACCTGCCTTCCCACAGCAGATGAGTGACAGGGAGCCACACTTGTCCCCAGGTTGTGGGCAGGCTGTGACTCAGCCTCCCCAGGAAGAATGATGTACCCAAGGATTTCACTGTGCTGTGGGAGACAGTGGTAGACTGCTCCTACTAAAGGAGACAAGACAGACAAATCAAACTCAGTGCCTTGCCTGCACCTACACTTGCTGCCAGGGAAAAATTGGCACATAATGGGCCAAAACAACTTCAAGCAAGCTTCGTAGCATGTCTTTCAACCACAGTCATTTTCCACAGCTTTTCCAGGAGGGTAGAGTTCTGAGCGAGCCAACAACAGATAAGTGACCCATCTCTACACCTTCCCTTACCTCTAGCTGGTTTATACTGGTCTATACTCACCCTTCCCATTCCGTGAGCATCTTTGCTCCAGCACCCTGAACTCCCCCCCCTGGTTCCTGTGAACTTTCGCCCCATCCCACAGCACAATGGATTTTAGGAGACCAGCTCTGGATTCATAGTGACAGAGTTCTAAAGCCCAGTTCTGTGTGACCTGGGAGATATCATTTGACTTCTCTGTGCTTTCACTTGCTCTTGTCTTTGAGGATAACAATAGCACTACCTGTTATGGGTTGAATTGCTTTCTCCTAAAATGGCTATCCTAGAGCCTAAAACCTGGTACCTCAGATTTTAAGGATGGGACTTTTAAAGAAGCGGTGAAGTCAAAGTGAGGCAAAGCTTTCATCCAATATGACTGGTGTTCTTATAAGAGTAGTTCAAGGGTACGAGAGAAAGACCCCGTGAGGACACAACATACAGGCAGGTGGCCTCTCCTTAAGAAGAGAGGCCTCAGAAAAAACCAGTCCCGTCAGCACCTTGATCTTGAACTTGCAGCTCCAGAAATGTGAGACAATAAAGTTCTGTAGTCTTGGCCATTCAGTTTGTGGTATTTTGCTTTGACAACCCCAGAAAACTAATGCTCCACCTCATAGGATTGTTGTCAGGATATGGCTAGATAAGGAATCTGAATTACTCAGCTAACTTCCTGACTCCCAAATGTTTCCACTTAGTTTTCCTGGTTGTGAGTACGTGGCCACCTCCTCTCCATATCACTTATCTGAGATAAGTCAATGCTTGTAAAATGGAAAGTCTTACTTTATTCTTTTTTATAAGGAGAAAGAGAGAGAGAGAGAGAGAGAGAGAGAGAGAGAGAGAGAGAATAGGCACATTAGAGCCACCTGCCACTGTAAAGGAACTCCAGACACATGTGCCACTTTGTGTATTTGGCTTTACATGGGTACTGGGGAATCGAACCCAGGCTGTCAAGTTTTGTAAGCAAGCACCTTTAACCTCTAAGCAATTTCTCCAGCCCCAAAGTGGAAAGTCTTGATAAGAACTAAGGAAGTTCATTAGGGCCCAGGTCTTCTAATCTGCAAGAGGTGCTTCTCCAAAACACTCATAGGTTCAACACTTGATGAAATATTTTGGGACTAAAGCAGTGTAATGAAGGCACAGCCTCTGTCCTTAGGAGGAGTTTAGTAAGGAGGGATGAGATATTGGTTTTATAATATCATTGGCTTTCCACGGTTTTCTCTTGCATTCTACCAACAAGCAAGTGAGCTATAAATGGAGGGAGGGGCCAGCCTGAGATCCTGGGTGATTCCAATATGGGAGATGACGACTCTGTTGGTGCACGTGGTATGTCCACCAAGTGCCACATTTTACCATGCTTACCTGTTTATAGCACCTCAAGCACTGTCTCTGTACAAGCAAGAACATTGAGCCACAGGGAAGTGACTTTCCCAGGCTCACACAACTTGTAAGATTTAAATCTGGGATTCCAACCCAGATAGGTTAGTGTCAAAGACCAATTTGCTAGAAAGTTGCTGATGTAACCCTGGTCAAAGGCTATGACTAGTCTGTTCCTGTAGCTGGGGTGTGGGTATTGGGGGCTGAGCTTAGATTCCCCTCTATGCTATAAAGTAAGTTATGGACAAATGGAACCTTCATAAGTGGGACTTGTACCTTTTATCTGAAGAGGACAGAGAGCTAGCTTGCTCTTCTACTGTGAGGTACAGTGAGAAGGTAGCAAGCTGCAATCCAGATGTGGCCCTAATTTGACCATATCAAGCAGTAGGTCTGTTGTTGATAAGCAACCCAATTGTTACTACAGCAGCTCCACAGACTAAGTCAGGCCCAGCTAAGAAAGGTTCCCACAGTTCCCTCAGTGAGCTCTGTTGCCTCTGGCCATGGCTCTCTCAGTTGATGTAGGACTTGTTTTTCTCACATGTTCTGTGGATTAGGAGAAGCCAGGTGTAGACTTCGTATCTTACATGTGCAAAAGCTTTTCTTTTTTCCAGAACTCACCAGTGAGAGCTGAGATATCAAAGCCAGTTCCAGACCAAACAATCCCTCCAGGGAAGGAGTAGCGTGCCACTGAGAGGGCGCTGAGACCTACCCCACAGAGGAAATGACCAGGGATAGTAAAGGTTTGTGGACAGAGATGTTCAGAGATGTCATCCCCACCTCCTCCCCAGAAGGAGGCAGGAAGAGGCAGAGAGAGGTGCCTGCCTTTCACCTCACTCCAAAGGAAGAAGGTTCCATGGTCCCTGAAGACCCCAGCATGTGTTCCTTCATGACTCAGGACCAGGAGGTGGGCAATGGCCTGATGGGGACCCTGACTGTCAGTCAGAGGATAAACTAAGTGCTCCTGGCAGGCTCTGGGTCTGTGAGAGAATACCAGCACAGGTCCTCAAAGGGCCTGTGGAAAGGGGCAGATTGCAGTAGCAACCAAATGGCACCTGTGAGGAGCTGGGCACAGTCCGGGAAGCAGCAGGTGCAAGGGGTCTCCTGGGAGACAAGTTCTCCAGTGAACCAGGAAGGTCCCACCAGAGTCCTCCCAGACCCAGAACCCACAGCCTGTCCCAGATAGCATCCAGGTGCTGCAGGCATGACCTTTACCTCTCCTCTTGCCCCCTCCACTCGCTCTGGGGGGCAGGCAGAAGAAGTCTCAGGTGGTAATAGAGGAAGAAGATATAGAAAAGCCAAGCTGGAGAAAGAGACATGAGCCAGCCATGCCCATGGTGGGTCTCCAGTCTGCACTAGCCTCTCTGGCCACCATTCCATGCCCAGACTGCAAAGCTGGAATTTGAGGGTGATCATTTGCATAATAGAACCCCCCCAGGTAGGGTCTTACTCTAGCCCAGGCTGAACTGAAACTCTGTAGTCCCAGGCTAGCCTTGAACTCACAGTGATCCTCCTTCCTTTGCCTCCTGAGTGCTGGGATTAAAGGCATGCACCACCACGCCCAGCACCTTTTTTTGGGCTAGAGATATGTCTCACTGGTTAAAGGCACTTGGCTTGCAAAGCCTGAGGCCTGGGTTCAATTCCCTAGTACCCACATAAACCAGGTGCACAGTGGGGCGTGGGTCTGGAGTTCATTTACAGCAGTAAGAGGCTGTGTTCAGTTCATATTCTCTCTCTCCTCTCTCTCTCTCTCACACATAAATTTTAAAAAACACAAAAACTTTTTAAGCCAGGTATGGTGGCAGTTTTAATCCCAGCACTCAGGAGGGAGAGATAGGAGGATCACCATGAATTCAAGGCCATCCTGAGAATACATAGTGAATTCCAGGTCAGCCTGAACTAACTCGAGAACCTACCTCAAAAAAAACAAAACAAACAAAAAAACCACCCCACAACTTTTTAAGTGCTACACAAAGGATTCACCTTATTAAAAAAAAAAAGTTAGCTACTCATTAAAGCCAACCCTTCTCTGATGCATCTAGAATCACTTGGATTATTAGAACCTTACATATCTCCCAATTCTCACCCCACCTGAAGAATGAACTTTTGCCATCAGATTCAGCGCCTTATTCTCCTTCTGGTCCCTCTATAGGAGACAAAGATTTGATGACTAACACACACCTTTCAGGGACACAGCGATTGCATAAAGCAAGCTCCAGCCAGAAGCCGGATCAACCCCTTGTATTTTCAGCTCCAGCTGAACAAACATGCAGACCATCGCCAGCCTTTCCTCTCCTGCGTGTTCACGCAGTAGGTGGTACAAACAAAAATACCACCTGGCATTTGTATAGCACTTTACAGTTTCAAAGCCACTCTCCACCCCCCCCACGCTCATCTCCAGACCAACCTCCACCCACACCCTCGCTTTTCCTGGTGGCCAGCCCCGTGCCAGCCTCTGCAGGGTGAGGCCACATGCCCCCTGTGGGGAGTCCACGTGTTCTGTGAAGAGTTTCCTCATAAAGAGTCAGCCGGCCAGAAATGTGGGCAGAGAGCGAAGGGCAGCTTGTTGGGGTTCTGTTTATTATGTTCTCACAGCCTGTGGATAGTTAAGGTGAATGACATTATTCCACGTTACATGGTAATGAGACAACTCAGTGAGGACTCGGTCGGCCAAGCGGTTTATATGGCAGATGAGCTGCTACAAATCTGTTGTGCTCTCGAGTGACTCGGGTAAGGCTCCGGTGGATGGCGCACACGCAGCCCAGCCACCTATTCCTGCACCTGGCAGAGGGGAGGGAGGGAGAATCCAGAAAGGAACAGTTTATTGAGAGGACACTGAGCCCAAACCTGAAAAGGCCTCTGGCCCCATCCCAAAGTCTCCCATTATGGCCCACAGCATCTTGTGGAGTCCTGAGAAGTCAGTGGAACAGAAAGCCATCTCTGTTCTTGCCTTTGACCTCCTCAGTCTCGTGCCAAGTGGCACAGTGGCAAGGCTCTTGGTGCCAGGAATGATGGTGCCACCTGTCTTGTAATCCAGAGAGATGCAGATGTAAAGATGCTGATATTTGGCAGATTGAAGGTGAGAATGGGAAACCAGAGTTCCTCCACCTGACATGGAGGTGGGCACAGACAAGGTTGGCAGAGATCTAGACATTGCTCTTATCTTGCCTCTGAATGTGCCCCTCTAGATCTTTCCATCTGGGACGTGAGGGAGCAGCAGCCAAGCTGGCAGTTTGTCTCTTCTACCCAATTCCTTCCTCCTCAGGCTTCCCCACGCCCACCCTTCCCCAGCTCTCAGCACAGTAGGCCCATGCCTTCCCCTCTCAGCAACACCAGCCTCTCCAGTGTCCACAGCCGAGGGCACTGGAGCACAGTGCCCTACCCAGAACAAACACCTGGGCAGAGCTGTTCACAGCTTTGGTTGATCAGAGCAGCAAGTTCTGGGGGAGCACCAGAAAGTAGAACCGGCTACCACTTCCCAGCTGCCCACCCACCACGAGATCAAAGAAATAGTGAGGGCTTGAACACCCCTGGCCTTGGAATGGCCTCTCGGATGTGACACTACCCAGGATGGGACACCCTCCACTGTGAAATTTGGAAGTTGTTTTACTATGATTAGAACTACCAAGATGCTCTTGACTCACTACCTGCATCTCTCCCACCCCGTGGCATGGCCTTGGGTACAGAGGCACAGCCTGACCCACAACCAGATGTGACAGTGCATGAAAACTAACAGAGACACAACCCATCAGGCAATCCTGGAGGAAGTGATGGGAAGAGGGCCGGGCAAGCATGGCAATGCATTACTGAATCAAGGACCCCTTACCCTCCCCACCCCCGGGATACCTGCCCGCAAGCCAGTATGTTGCTTGGGCCCAAACACTCGTCTCAAAGGAGCAAATCAGGCCTAGAGGGTTCAACAGAGCCACCCAAAGAGTCTACATCCCCAGCAGGCAAGTGTCCTGGTTATTGTGCTTTTTTGCGCCTGGGTGGGCTGTAAGGTCCTAGGGCCCATGGCTGTGTTTTCCATTCAGCTACGCTCTTCCTCACTCCTTGGGCCAGTGCTCACTGACCTCACCTGCTCCTCGGAACCACCTGCAGAGCCTTATGAACTATTGCCACCTGGGTCCTTACCAAAGCGTTTTGGGTTAGCTGTTCTGGGGTGGGGCCTTGACAAAAGGGTCTTTAATGCTCCCCAAATAAGCCTAATGAGCCAAGGTTGAGGGGTCACTGTCTTAGGCTCTCTTTGTTCAACATCTACAACCATTACATATCCAGAAGCTTATGGGAGAAAAATGCAGTTTTCTGGGTTTCTCCCTAAGTCTATCGGCTCAGTATCTCGGGGTGTACAACCTGGGAATGAGCAGGCTTTCTAGGTGATCCCTGTGCATGCTCAAGTTTACTAAGAAAAACCTCCTCAAAGGATAGCTCTCTACTCATCACAGAGGCTCCTGGGGCTGTCAAAGGTTGTCAATGACTGTGTTCTACTTAGTCCACCAGGGACCACAGCAAGCAACCCTCCAAACAGTGGGACCAACAGGCCACTTGGTGCTGGCCTGCTGCCAGGGCTGGCCTTGCAGTCCGGGTGACTGGAGCAAAGGAAGACGCTGAATGGAAGCGGCATCTGTGATGCCGACCCGGTGAAGTGGAAGAGGCTTGGGGAGGGCTGGGACTGGGGAACATGAAGGTCAGGGATGAGGTATGCTTGGATATTGCTTCGAGATGTTGTAAACATTTCTCTTGGTTTCATCGCAGGCCAGAATCCGGGTTGGCATGATTAAAGTGCCTCAGAGCAGGGAGCTCCATGCCTTGTGTGGGACCACCATACAGGGTGTGAGGAAAGCTGCCTCCACCGGAAGGGCATGTCTGCAGGGTACTGTCCTAAACTCATATTTCTCTCTCTCTCTCTCTCTCTCTCTCTCTCTCTCTCTCTCTCTCTCTCACACACACACACACACACACACACACACACACACACACACACACACATCCAAGAATGCCTCACAGTGCCATCTAGAGCTACCCATTCCTCTAGGTAGACACAAATTCACATGTCCTTGTCTAGCTACAAAATTCAATACGCTCAAGCTTGGTCATTTGCAGCTCCCATGTGGAAGGAAGTCCCTAGGGTGCCATGACACCACCATCAGCAGCCTTCCTTTCCACCTATTGTTGGTGAGAAGTCTAGGCCCCAAGTGAGGTCCCTACACCATAGTCTTGGGTAGCCTCTTCTCCTTGGGATAGTGGACGTGGTGATAAGGCCCTTCGTAGGACACTCCATAACTGCAGCTCCGATGTACCCGCACCGCATCTTCCACAGCAGAGTTGGCACATTTCATATGTAAACAATGTTTAAGATACCCTGTTAGAGAGAATTTAATCCTTACATTAATTCTGGCAGCTCTAGCTGAGGGTGCTTTGATGCCACGGTGGGGGACACTACCCGATCTAACTAGGAACACCATTTGAAGCTTCCGAGTTCTTAAATGTGAATTTCCACAGGTCTTTCCAGTGCGAAGAAGCAGGTGTTTTTCTCTCTCTTTGAGATTCTTACACACATACCAACACCCACTCATAGACGACTGACACTGTGCCGTGGAGGACAGTGGGCACAATCACTCTGGGACTTAAGAGCCTTGTCTTCCTGCAGCAGAACCTGATTCTTGGCAAGTTTGGAAAGCCTGGAACATCAGGATAATCTAAAAGGCCAGCATCCCACTGAAGAAGAGTAGATCAGGTGGGCCTTCCACCATTCCCGAGCAGCCTAACCATGGGCTGTTCCTTGCAGTCAAGTGAGAGCCTGTAGATCTACAAGGAGTCCAAGTCTGTTGGTTGTGGGTTGTCCCAGGAGAGCCCACAGGCTTCCAGGCTCTTCTTCCATGTTCTCCTCTATGCTGTCATTGCTCTACGGTAATCAGCTTTTTCCTGGGTGGCTGCAGAAGTTCTGTGCAGCTGTTCATGCATCCTCCAAGCAAGAGTATCCTGATGCATTCCCAAGAGCAGTCCCAGGGTACCAGGCGAGCATTTTAGGAAGGTTTCCACAGCCTCATGTTCACAGTGATCTTCCTAGTTAGTGTTCAATGGTCAGAGACCAAGAAAGCAGCTGTTTCTCGATAGCCAAGCAAGAAACCTTTCTAAAAAGCATGCTTCCAGGAAGCAAGCGGGAAGGAGTTTCAGACTAGGTTCCTGTTCTCCCCCATCACAGTTACATGGCCTGCATGGAAGGGGGAGGTGGAGAGACGGGGAAAGTTATCAGGCACTCAGACAGCTGTCCTGCTATGGGAATTCACCTTCCTTTGCCAAGCTGTCTTTTTTTCCCCCAAGAAATCAGTGATGCATGTTGTCACAGGGAGGCAAGGGACAGAATACATCAGGCAACAGATGGGTTATATGGAGCCCCATTGCACAGACATCACCAACTTCCAGAAAAGTTCTTGGTAGAATCGAGGAAGATCGCGAGCTCTATCTTTCATAATGACAACTCCCCTCAGAAGTCATGATGGAAATCTTCCAAGACCCTTTCTGGAATTGTAAGAGTAAGGAAGTTCTATTAACTGTCTAGGTTCAGATGGGCAGTGAGTGACCACAGACTCTCACACTGGTCCAGTGGACATGGAAGACAGTCAACTCCAGCGAGTCACCTTCTCACACAGGCCACCTATCAATGGGGTAAGAAACCTGGGATTCCGGAGCGGCTTCTCTCCTAAACTGTGAGGTCCCAGTACCCAGGGCTAGCCATGGCATTGTGACCGTGAATCACGTGTGAGAACCTGAGTCTTCCTGCTACTCCTCCCATAGGCGAAGGACAAGGTGAGAGCAAGGAATCCTAGCTGAGGAGGATGTGGAGGTGATAGAACGGCATTTGCATTATTTACAGATCAGCCCAGTATATCGAATCTGCCTTCTCAGTGGAGGTGACCCAAGGCATTCATGGGGGTGGGGGCAGTGGCTAGCCCCCCAGGAGGGAGGCAGCAGCGCTGCTACCACTAATGGAAACACAAACGAGGGTAAGTGAAGAGTCCAGGCTCCGGCAGCTGGGTCAGACTTTGGAACAGCCCTTCATCCCCTCCTCACCCCCACACGCCACCACCTTTGAACACCTGTCACATTAGAATATGGTCTTGGCAGCAAGGGGAGGGGGAAGCCAGTGATATCCAAGAGTCCCCATCTGAGTCCTAACTGAGCCTCCTCTGGCTTTGGGACAGCAAATCTAAGTACATTTTGGACCTCAGGAACCTGGGGTAAGAGTCTTTCTCCATGAGGCTGTGGACTTTTCCCTGAGCTTGGTCAAAGCAAGTCAGGGATGGTTCCTGCATGTTCTTCCTTGTGGCTTCTCGGGTCTGGAAGTCGATATTTACCTGAAGACACAAACAGAGAGCAAGATCACAGACATCACAGGCCAAGGCACCTGGCCCCAGGCCCAAACCACGCAATACCGATTAATGACAACATCTTATCTCTTTAGTATGATCTAGGCTTTTCAAACTCATAGAGTGAGCTCATCTCTTGGGATTCCAGAAGGCATGCTGTGAGGTCTGAAGACCAGATAGATAGTCTTAGTTTCAATTTGAAAATAGGAATATTAAAGGAAAGAGACTATAAAGGTTGTCCTAAAATAGTACAGAAATTCAGTAACATGGAAAAAATAAATCAATGGACTCCTAATTCAAGTATCTTCATACCAGGCAAAGGTTAGACTCAAATTTTGATGCATGTTTCCCTAAGCTTCTCCTCTTATCTTTTAACTACTAAGATGTAAATGTCTCAGAGAGAGAGAGAGAGAGAGAGAGAGAGAGAGAGAGAGAGAGAGAGAGAGAGAGAGAGAAACCTTGATAAACATGTATATCTCTATTCCAATGTCATTATTAGAGGCTTACAATATTCTATCTAACAGATAAAGACTTCATATATCGCAAGTCATAGTGCACTTAAACTCACAGAAAATGATGTTCTTTGATTAAACCCTCCCAAGTGAAATGCTGGATTAAAACTCAGAACAGCAATATGCGATTATAATAAAAGCATAAATAGCTGTAAACAGTCACTAGTCAGCAGTGGCAGGTGCTTTATCTCGAACACTCAAAGTAGCCTGAAAGGTAGGTGGCTTTTACATAGGGGGCAATGAGACTTTATAAAGTAGATATTTTATTCCACTAATCAATGAGGCCTTTTAATAGAAAGAAAATAAACATGGATCAGTGGCAGCAACTCTTGCAAAATCCCTGTCGCAGGAGAGTTCCCGCCAGCCCATGTTGGACAGACAGCTAAAGCAGGCCTACTGCAGCTCCTCTGATAGAATCCCTGGGCTTCCACCCTTAAAAAGAACCCCTCCAGAGTGGAGAGGGCCTGCTGGGTAGGAGAAAGTCCTTCACCCTGGCTCACAGCCCCGCTGAAGCCCAACAAGACAGTTGTCATGCTGAACATACCTCCCGTGGAGCCTGCACATCCACAAACTCCTCAAAGATCCTGTGGGCCTTGGAGACCAGCTTGGCAGTTGACCTGGTCTTCTTGAAATCCTCGCAGGCCAGCCAGAACTCCAGGTTCTCCTCACTGAACTCTGTCTTCAGGAAGGCGCGGAAGGCAGCCACCCCGTCTATGGATGTGGAGGGAGGTGGAAGAGGAGATAGAAGAAACTTCATTAAGCTGAAGGACTACAGATGAGAGGAAAGACAGTACAAATGTGAGGGGCCTTCACTGTCCTGCCTGAGGACCTGTGGGTACCCTCAGAGCAAGCATGCTTCTTGTTCAGGACCAGAGGGGAATCAGGAAGAAATATTTAAAAAGTGATAGTAACAAAAATTATGGGTAGGTCTGGTTACTTCTAAAGAGCCTTCTGAACTTTCCACTCTAATGCCTTTCCACTCTAATGTTGTTGGATGACCTTGGGTCTATTGGTAAGCCTGAGCTGCTTATTAGACCAAGGTAATGTTCTATCTATCCATTTTCTATCCTAATCCAAGTCCGGGAATATGAATGTCTCGGGACCAATCCTTTATAGCTCCCAGAAAATCGTCTGGAAGTTAACACAATAGAAATTCAGTCAGTTATGCCATTACCTTGTGTTCATGGAATTTCCGGCCTCTTCTTACAAAACCCTTGAGGCCCTGTATTTTGATGTGTTTCTCCAAACATATTTTACCTAGAGATTTGCCTAGCAGATTCTATGTTTTCATTGAGGTTGACCAGATCTTTTCTGCCAAATAATCTAAAGGCTAATAATGCACCCTTTCCTCCTTACTGATCAATGTCACGTGTATTGCCAAGCAGGGTTTCCAGTTTGCACAAGATAAGGAGGGTTACCACATCAGGTCAGAAGGGAAATAACATTTATTTATAGCCTGTGCTTCCAGTTAATGTTTTTGTTAATTTTTTTTAATTTTTGGGTTTTTTTTTTTTTTTTGGTTGGTTGGTTTTTTGAGGTAGGGTCTCACTCTAGCCCAGGCTGACCTGGAATTCACTATGTAGTCTCAGGGTGGCCTTGAACTCCTACCTCTGCTTCTGGAGTGCTGGGATTAAAGGCATGTGCCATCACACCGGGCTTTTTTTTTTTTTTTCTTTAGGCAGGGTCTTTACTCTGTAGCCCCAGGCTGGCCTTGAACTCATGGTGATTTTTCTGTTTCAGCTTCCCATGTGCTGGGATTATAAGCATGAGCCACCATGCCTAGCTTTTTTTTGGGGGGGGGGAATAATAAATTATTTTAACTCTTAAAGTACTCTCTTCTTCTTAAACGATTGTTCTAGGGTACAGCTGCCTTTATTCTTAGGACCCTTTCGTAAAAACTAGAACTAAGTGCTAACCTGGTTAAAAATGGCTCTCGTGTAGCCAGGTGCGCTGGCAGAGGTTAGGAGGTGAGTTTGAGGCCAGCCTGAGAGAGCATAGTGAATTCCAGGCCAGCTTGGCCTAGAATAAGACCACCCCTCCCCATTTTATTTCTTTTCTAAAATTTATGAAGGTAGATTCCTGCCTGCTATGCAAGTGCTCAACCACGAAGCTCCATCACAAGCCCTCCTCTTACTTCCCATTTTGAGACAAGGTCTCCCTAATTTGCCCAGGCTGGCCTTTAACTCTGTAGGCCTTTGGGGATCCCCCTGCCTCAGCCTCCTACAAAGCTGAGAATACAGGCCCAGCTCAACAATCTTCACTTCTAGACGATGGTGACCACAGCTACCAGGAGAGTGTACTAGCCAAGATCACGTGGTGGCTTTCTGGTGCTGTGCTCATGAAATGCTGAAGATGCTTACTTTTGCTTTAATTTTGAATTTCTTTTTATTTCTCTCAATAAAAAAGTCATCTTACATCTTTGTCTCTCAAACTTGATCTTTCATCTATTTATCATCCATCCATCCATCCATCCATTTATCTAGACAGGGACTGGCCTTGAATTTGCCATCCTCCTAACTCAGCCTACTAAGAGCTGGGATTATAGACAGGTATCACATACCTAATTTAAAGGAGGTGTTTTAATGCTAGAACAATAATCATAAAAGCCACATCTTGACATTGCCAGAGCCAGGGACTTGAGAAAGAAAAGGGTTTTCATGGGACTCCTCAGGCTCTGGAATAAACTTGAATTTGAGAGTGAGCATGTGCACCAGGAAAATTGCCATTGCTTGCACAGGGGCCTCTGGCAGAGGCTGTAGGCAGAGGTTGAGGTTGGGTATCTTCCTCCATCACTTTCTGCCTTATTCTTGGAGAAAGGAACTCTTACTGAACGCGAGCTCACTGATTCAGTGTGTGAGCCCCACGAATCCCCTCTCTCCACCTCCCCAGCGCTGGGATTACAGGTGTGTGCCTCCACACCCAGTGTTGTATATGCCTTCTAGGGATCCGAACCCAGACCCTCATGCTTGTGTGGCAGGCACTTTACCCACTGAACCATCTCTCCAGCCCTCTTGATCCTCTCGGTTTGTGCCTCATACCCTTTGATGAACCCTTCCAGAGCCCCTCTCCCAGCTCTCACCGGCTCTGGTTGCCACCATCTCCTTCTCAACCTTGATGAGTTCTACTCTGCAAGGTCACCCATGAGCAAGAGCATCTCTTTGTGCCTCATCTTTGCACACTGCCCATTGTGGTCAGGGAGCAGGTTGAAAGGTGGGCAAGGAGGACCCTCCAACTGCACATTTATCCGGAAGAGGAACTGGGATGTGACTCAGAGGAGCCTATTATTATGTTTAAGCCAGAAGAAATGAAATTCCTTGAGTGGGAGAGTTCAAGTTCACGGTATCAGATTTTGTTTTGTTTTCCACTGAACAAAAACAGATGCTTGAGAGCAAGTTAAATGAAGTCATAGATAAAGAAAGAAAATTGTATTTCTGCCTTCCTCCATCATAGTGGTAAAGGCAACCTTGTTAAGGAAACTGTCTCTTAATCTAGGACCCAGCTTTGGTGGAAATTAAAAGCATAACACCTTCAAAGTGTTCCCCAAGGAGGCGTTCCTTCTTCCAAGTTCACTCAGGAAGAAGTGGAGGTGAGAAGCAGCTCGCTCGCTCTCAGGTAGCTAGTAGCATACAGAAATAGAATTTAGGATAAGGGTTCGCAACTCCCAATCCAATGTCGTAATGATGTCATTTTCATTTATTCATTCACTCACTGGGTGACCCAGATGTTCCATCAAGTGCAGAAAGCAGACACAGTGCGGTATTTATCATCCATAGTACACTTAATCTTCACTGTGGACTTGAACGGATTTGAAATCACCTAAGAGATGCTCTTCTGGCCGTGTCTGTAATAGTGTTTCCTGGGCAATTTAAGGAAGAAGGAAGGACCCACCCTGCATAGGGGCAGCACCATTCCACAGGCTGGTGTCCCAGACTGAATAAAGAAGGCAACAACAACAAAAAAAAGAAGAAGAAGAAGAAGGCAACAACATTCGTCACTCTCTGCTTCCTGACTGGAGGTCATGTGATCAAGTGCCTCCTACTTCTAGGACCATGCCTCTCCTCTCATGATGGACCCTCAAACCATGAGCCACATTGTTAAATTGTCCTTGCAAGGTAGTTTGTCACAGCAACAAGAAAAGTAGCTAAAATACCATAAAAGGGACATTTAAGCCAAGGAAACATAACTATGACAATTACAATGCAGTGGATAAATTATATGGTAGGGAAAGTGCAGGGGGCTATGAAAGGACCCCAGAGGGACACCAAGCCAACCATGAGGAAGGGACAGAGACCTGCAGGAGGAAGAGGCTTCTAAGGCGAGATAGGAAGTTGAGGGGAAGGAAGCTAAGGGAAAGAAAGGGGATGATGGAGAAGAGAACTGAGGAAGAGGGAACCACATGCAGAGAGCCTAGAATTAAGATAGCTCAGGTGAGTCATGTGAAATCATTTAGAAAGACCGGTGTTTAATAATAATAAATTAGCTAATAATCATTGGGCCTACTTTGAGGCTAGGCACACGCAAAGAAGCCCAGGAAAGCAGCAGAGAGATGGAAGGGTTGCGCAGCACCACAGAGGGCCTGAGAAGAGCGATCTGCATGCAGGAGGAAGCGGCCACCATGTGCAATGCTGTGAGGTCAAGTTACACAGGGACCGAGAAAGGCCACTGGACACAGCAACCATTGGCATTCACAGTGTCAGTGGTATGATGAGCCCTGGCCATACTGTGGTAGGTACATGCTGAATGGGAGGAGAGGAAGTGAAAATAGTTCATTCAGATGTCTGTTGCAAGAGATTTGTCAGAAAAGGAAGTAGTTATTGGACAGCATTGCTAGAAGGAGCCATAATGTCAGCCAACAGTGCTTCTGTTTGCTTTTTGAGGTAGCTTTGGGTATATTTAAATGCTCATATGATCAGAAAAGACTTACTGAGCAAGAACAGTTAGAAAAATTTTAAAAGGCCAACTGAAAAATTGTTGCCTCTAGGAAAGTAAGAAGGAAGAGAAAATTAAGCCAAGGCAGAATTCTGGTGGTGAACAAGAGAAAAGGCCATATGTGAATGGAGGGAAATGTGTATTTGGGGTATGCTATCTGACACTAGCTGTAGGATGTGGTAGGAGCTATGGAAAACAGGGTGTGTCTTTTTAAACTTATTTATTTATGGGTTGAGACAGGCAGTTTTATTTATTCACTATGTGCCATGCTTTTTGTTCAGGAGTCTATAAAACCTTCACTCCATTTATTTTCATAACCACACTGATCCAGAGATAGTATCACTCATTTTCCAAAGGAAGAAACAAAGCTTAGTGAGGTTGAATAACCAGTAAAAGTAGAACCCAGATTCCTAACCAGGTCCGCATGGCTCCACAGCAAGATCTTTCCAGATGTGCTTGCACTGACAGGAAGGGGCAGGAGAAGACAGAGAATAAAGAAAAGAAGAAGGCAGATTTTAGAGAGGGGCTGAGAAAGAAAAAGAAGACCATGCCTTCTTAAACAAAAGTAAACAGAAAGAGTAGAAGAACATAGAGGAAAATGGACAAGGACAGGACACAGAGGAGATGTATCAAAGCAGACAGCTTCAATTTTCTTTAATTTGGAGTTTGCTTGCTGTGAAGGTAGGCTGCACTCACGTGCTAAGTTTTAAACAATGGTGTGATGGTTAGGTTTTGTTGTCAACTTGATCTTTTTGATTATCTTGGGTGGGTCTCTGAAGATGTTTGCAGGAAGGCAGCCTCTCAGTAGGGGGCAGGATGTAAAGAAGCTCAAAGAAGCTAGAAGTAAACATCCTTTCCTGTGTGGGCAGTGCAGGAAGGAAATTTCAGAGACTTAGGAAGCCATTAAGTCTAGGGAAGGGTTGCAGGACCCCACCCTAAGCCTATATAAAGGAGAAGAAATTCGCTTTGTGCTCCCCCCACCACCGCCTGTTTGCTGTTCTGTGTGTATGGTGTTGGTGATGGGTTTTTCTCTCTGCTTGGACCTGTGAAAGAGGGCCAGTCTCCTTCACTTCCCCTCAATCTGTAGTTTCAATAAATACTTTCCTCCCCCAAACTGTGCCTGGTTTGAAGATTCATCCCAGTGGCGTGTGGCTGACTGCGATAGATGGCAAAAGTAAATCACAGAAAGACACCACCTTACAGAACTTTCTAGCCAGTCTAATGTAGAAGGTACTACATAGTTAATTTAAAATAATCCATTGATTAACTAGATGCTATAATGGAAAGATCCAGAAGAGCTACCTTGGAAAAATGAATACAAATGTGATAGGAAACAGAGAGCAATCGTGAGGGCCTAGACCTTGGTTCCTGGACAGGGTTTCCATATACCCAGAATGGAGGAATAACTTTTGATTTTGAGGTGCACCCATCATTCAAAGAAAGAGCCATCTGACCCAGGACAGTGAATGAAACTTGACCTTGGGAAGCAGTAAGGACTTTGGTGCTAGACTTTAGAAGAAAAGCAGCAGGGTTTTTTTTAATCATTATTATTGTTGTTGTTTTAAAGTTGAAGGAAGGCATTTGAAAACAACCACAGCAGCGTGTGTTGAGCACTTACGTGGGCGCCTCACCAAACGCTTTATGAACTTATGGCACTGGGTCCTCATGGTAAATAATCCATAGCATAGGTCCTGATGCTTTCACCATTTGAAAGGAAAGGAAAACAAAGCTTAGAGAAGTGAAATGATTTGCTGAGGTCACATGGTTAACTAGTGGTAAGGATGCCAAACTAGAAAGCCAGAATTGCTAAGTTGGTGGTCCAGACCCATGTGACCCAATGGGGTGCAAGAGCTGCTAAGGTGGAGGGACAGGAGCCCCATACAAAACAGAGAAGCTGAAGTATGTGGACGGCAACATTTCTGTGAAGGATGGCAACAGGTACAGAGGCAAGAACAAGGAGAAAGTCACCAGGGAGGTAGGAGAGTATCTAACTGTCAAAGGACAACTTGGGAACAAGTCTGGCACAGGTCACAGAGTTGAATTACACTGGGATGCAGATGGGAAGTAAGGTGTGGGGACCTCACAGACAGCTCAGCAGGTGGCTTCAGCCTGCCATGCCCACCTGGGGTGGAAGCAATACAGGTCTCAGTTGGAAGCACCAGTTCTGATCAGAGCCAGACCATAATTAGGTGGATGACCTTAACCACACAACCTACTTCACTGGTCTCAGCATCCTGGCTGTGGAAGGAGGGGCTGGTTTGATGAACTGTCCCAGGTAGTCAGTCTGTTCTGTGTCCCATCCCAGTTGAGATCTTCAGACCCACGGCAGACAGGGCACTTAGGAACCCCACAGTTCCAGCATTCCACCCTCTTCCCACATCCTCACTGCTACACACTGAGGACTTATTCCAAGGCAAGTTCATTTCACTTATACCAACCCACTTCATCTTTCTATCAACACTATTAAGAAGTCAACCAGCCTGGGTCAAATCCTGAGTGACCTTGGAAAGTTGCCCTTGGATCTTTAAGCCCAAGATGGAAAGATCATTTGTAAAGTGTGAGCAATTCCAGGACTTGTTGCATTGGATTGTTACCAGGATCAAAGGAAGCAATCCTCACGGAAATGCCTCATACTCATTATGAATGGTCAATACATGCTAGATCCTATAGAAGTCGGTTTCACAAAGTCAAAAGGGAGACATGCAGCCCTGTACTGTCTATGGGCCTTAGGCCAATAAAGGAGACAAATGGATCTGCCTAGACATCTGGGTAACCTCAGAGCCCACTCTGCCTGTATGGTCTCTGATAATCACTTCCCTCAAAGACAATGGTAACTGTAGGCAAACATGTTGAACCTATGTATGTCACAGCCCTGTAAATGTGCCATTTGGCTCACAGACCTGGAGATCATCCAGCAAGAGGAGGAGGACACCTGCTATCACCTTCTCTGTGGTGAGAACTGAGGCCATTAACTGCCACCAAGAGCCTGGAATCTGCCTGAATTCTGTTCCAACCTATAGCAATATAGTCAACTTTCTTTCATTTAAAAGGGCCAGCATGGTCCTTCCCAAAGAGCCAGTGTGGTACCTTCCCAGGCATCCAGGCATCTTTCCCATCTGTAACCAGGAACCTCGAGTGTCTTTATAAGATGTCATGCTCTTCCAGATCTTAAACTAATTGGCCTGCTTTGCGGGATGGGCTCCAAAATATAAGAGAAGATCCCAAGCCAATAGGTACTTGAAAATTGTCAGGGATTTCAAGGCAGAGCTTAAGAAACAGGCAAAGAGAAGAGAAAGGAGCTGTTTTCATGGGCCCTTCCAGGGGTCTGGACCTGAAAAGCAGCCGAGAAATTTCAACAAAGATCACAAAAGCCTGTGCAGACTGCACCTGCTCTGGCCCTCCTCCTCAGCTCACTCACTTTCTCTGCCCACCCCCACCCAGTATTAACCCCACGGCACCCCCACTTTTTATTCCCAGAGTGGGACATGGAGAAGCACTGAGCAAGGCAGGCCATGGAGGGTCACTGAGCTAAGAGTAGCTCAGCCCAGGAATAATAGAAGTGAGCTGGGGCACACAGCTGCAGAAGCCCCTCCTTCCCTCCAGAAGCAGATGGAAACAGGTTTCTGTGTGCAGACCCACTTTGTCCCTGACCTGGACCACCTGATGCAACCTAGCAAGTGAATTGCAGGGGATAGCGCCAGAGGATTTTGTTTATCTATCTATCTGCATCTCTTCCCCTTCCTCCCATTTACCTCCCACTCCTCCTGAAAGCTTCTGTCTGCTCCTCAACATCTTCCCCTGCCCCCTCCCTTTTCTTCTGTCCTTTGACATTCTTCTCCCTGTCCTTCCTCCACTCCTTTCCCTCCACCAGGACACACTCCTCGCTTTCTGTCTGTGCATAAACAGCAGTTGCTTCACAAAGTACAACGTTGGTTTATTTCTGAAAAGCTCATCGACACCTGCTGGTATCTCTGGGCATGGCCATGCTTGCATTAGCTGTGTTTTGGATGCCAGACCCCATGCACACTGGACTCAGAGGGCTGGGCCCTGCTCCAGAGCTCCTATACAGTCCAAGCTGCCTCTCTGACCCCTGCAGTTCTTTGCCTGGGATGGTGTCCTGACTCTGACACTCAGCAGCTAGCATGAGCTAGTGTGTGGAAAGTCTGGGCTTCTCTGAAGTTCAGCTCTTGCAGCTGTAAAATGTAGACACCAACAACACCTTTTCTACAGGGTCTTGAGGATGTGTTGAGTTCATACATGTAAATAAAATGCAGAACTTGGCAAATAAACAAAAAGGGAGTGCCTAATGAGCATTAGTGACTGTTGCCCACCCCTGCGCTTTAGGGGAATTGTAATTCAGAACTCAACATAATACTAAATTCAGTCCCCATGGCTTAAGATTGGGGGGGGGACAGTGGCAGCTGAGAAAAATGGGAGAGAAGCCGAGGGGTCTGCCTTTTAGTCATTCCATTTTCATCTCACTCGGGTTTTCTTTGTGCCACCTGCTAAGGAGTCAAGGCTCTCAAAACAGTACCAAGTTTTTGAGATTGGTATCTAGCCAGCAGCAGGAAGGAACAGGCTCGGGTCCAGGATTCCTGGAACAGTGGGCAGGATATTGGAATCCTCTTGCGCGGCCACAGGATCTCCAAGAACACACCTTGGCTGCACATGCTGCCGGCTGCCGGCTTTCTCCCTCTGGTTCTTTGATGCAGGATGCTTACATAAGGGGAGAAACTGGGTCACTATGAATGAGCAGTGCAGCTGGTACAGCAGGGAGGGTGTCTTAGGTAACAGTTCAAGGTCCAGCACCCCTGATTTAGCTAGCTCAGTCCCAGGCTCGGAAAAACATAGAACCACAAACAAAAAAATATTTTTTTTAAAGCTTTGTGTTTACCAAAGTGCTCTCTCAAAGACCAGAGTCCTCTTGCATTCCTGATCAATTGGAGAAAATAGCCCAGTGAATAGAATTCAAGGTCAGGCAGAGGATAGGCTCAGAAAATGCATTCAGAAAATCCAAGGTACAGTGGAAAGTCAATCCTATTTGATTTGGAACCAAGCCAAGGATTGGAAAGTTGTATAAGAATAGCATCAGAATCAGTCCTCATTTTCCATTGTCTATGAAATAAAGGCTTTTAAACAAATGGCTGGAGCTAATCAAGATATAGGTAATGATATTACTTCTAGAACAAATTACTGCCGGTTATGATATTTGTTGGCAAGCAACTGGGATGCTAGTTTTGTATCAGTCTTGCGAATAGTGTGATTTTCTTCACACTTTCTTAAGGCAGATACATGATAGATGGATAGATAGCTGATAGATGATTGATATATGGATAGAGATAGATGATAGATACATTTATAGGAGGACTTGAAGGTAAAGGACTTGAGAGGTTATGCCCTACAGTGGACACACACAAAAACCTGATATTCTGAGATGATATGGTTTCTTATTCCTAGGATGTGAGAGCAAAAGCAAAAACATCCTATGATTTCATTGTTCTTTCCCAGTCCATCAAGCAGAAGCTGAGCCATTTAATCAGAAAATAACCAAATTAGAGACTATATCTGCAACTATTACAAAAAAATAGCAAAGACCTTTCTCTTGAGAGGCAGACAAAGGCACTCGGAATGTGGCTCTGTGATAGAGTCCTTGCTTAACATACACAAGGCCCTGGGTTCAATCCCCAGCAACAAATAAGCAAGAGAGTAAAAAACAAGCAAGAAAATAAGACAAAGGAGATATGTCCCTAATAGAGTCAAAATTCAGCATTCATAATGACTTTAATAAAGGAATTCCAAAAAACCTCATGTACACTAGTCTATAGCTAAAAGATCTAAAAATAAATAAATAAAGTATGTAGGAGTATTTCCCAAGTTGTTTTGCTAGAATGATGAAGGGAAAAAGGAAGGGATCCAATTTACCTACTGGGCTTTTAGAAACCATGTCCTCAGGGGATGAAGAGAGATGTTCAGTCAGTAAAGTGTTTCCTTGTAAGTATGAAGACCTAGAACCCACACAGATGCTGGGTGTGGTGGTACATGTCTGTAATCCCTGTACTGGGGAGGCAGAGACAGGCAGACCCCTGGAGCTAACTGGCTAGCTAGTCTAACCTCATTGAGGAGTTTCAAGCCAATGAGAGACCCTATTTCAAAAGAGGTGGATATCATACCTGAGGATGACACCCAAGGTTGTCCTCTGACCTCCACATGCATGCACACATGTTTCCACACACATACAAACACACACGTATGCACACCACATATACATAAAAAAAACCATACATCTCAAGCAAAGGGGTGAGTAATATGGAACACAAATAAATCAGGACTCTAATCTACTACCTCACACTGTCTGTGAGATCAATAAGTTCACACTATCTCGGGCAGGTAGAATACATAAAATGCAATAGACCAAAGAATAAAACAGCTATTCTTTACCCAGCCCTCTGTGTACAAATCATCACATTTAAGCATTTCAGAACAGCAGCCATATTGCATTCTCATATCGAGCAAGGCAAATCATCACTCCCCTTTCACAGATAAGGAAGCTGAGTTCACAGAGATTAAGTAATTAGCAGAAGGTCACAAAGCTGGTGACAGAATGGATGTTGGAAACTTGCAGAGTTCTTCCACTGAGATCTGTTAATAGCTGCCTAGTGTAGTCTAGGCCCTCCTCCTATCAAGGCTAAATGTACCTGCACTCCTGGCACAAGAAAAATGTGCAATGTAGAGATGATCCAATCCCCCTTCACATATCTATTTCTCTTAGCCTCAGTTTCTCCACAAAGCACACTCACCATATGTATGACTGGGGGGTCCTTCATACCATATTTTGAACCTGTGATCTCAATGTGCTATGAATGTGCCTAAGGACATCAGAGAAGGGTGATATAAGAAGCTCTCTGCTTCTTGGAAAGCCAGGACACTCTCTCTCCATATTTTGCTTACTTGCCCTTTGGAGGCAGGACTTCTCAAGCTCCCAGGGCAGCCGTTGTTTCTACAGGGCTTGTGGAAAAAGTACACCCTTGTCTCCACCCCAGGGAGTCTGAGTTCACAGGTTTGAGACAGGAGCCAAAAATGTTTAGTTCTTACATGCTCCAGCAGGTGCTGCATTGCTTTCCTTGAATTACAGTTCTAGAATCTTCTGGCTGCGAGAAGGCTATGAAGAGGGATGTTTGGTAAATGGAAACTCTAGAGCTAAAATATTTTAAAGAATGTCATGAGCTAATAATTTAGACTTGATATTTTTGATTTTTCTGCTTACTACATGTATGAGTTGTTATTATATATTTTTATATCTCTGTCATTTTCTCAAAGGGGCTAATTTTTATAAACTAAAAGCTTCTTTATTTGTCTTATTTCCACAGAGATAGATAACTGTAACTGCAAACGAGTTCTGGGTTGTGCTATTCCACTAACCTAACATTCCCTGGGCCCGGGGGGCGCAGTCAGCAGAGTCCCTCCATGCTCTGTAAGCTGTCTTTCAAATCAATGCCTGGAGCAAGGTACTGAGTCACCCGCTAGTAGGGGCAAGTATAAGAAGTGAGAAAAAGCGGTAAGAAATGCAGCCTATAACTCTATAGCTGCACCGAAAAGCTGGGATGAATCCACCTTTCAGGTCCAAAAAATGCAAAGGAAGGAGGGATGGTGGAGTAAGTCACAGAAGGAAGAAGAGGGAAAGAGGTAGGGAGGCAGAGAAGAAGGGAAGGAGGCAAAAGGGAAGCAAAGAAAGAAGGGAGGGAGGGAGGGAGAGGAGGGGTAAAGAGGACTGAATGTCCCTCTAAAAGCTGGACAACCCACAAGCTCATGTCTGAACCTCAAAAAGAATAAAAGCAGAAGATAGATACAGTAAAGCAACAGCCTTCCAGCAGCCTGTCAGAAACCGATGTCCCACCAACCAGGAGCCTTCATGCTCCTGGGGATGAGCTGCGGGGCAGAAAGACTTCTGAATGTGTGTGTGCGCGCACACACACACACACACACACACACACACACACACACACACCCCTTTGGGGCAGACAGACTACATACACAACTCAGACATCAAGTCTAATTGTTTCTGGATGAACAGGAAAATGATTCCAAATTAACGCACATTAGAAATCGTTTAAGTTAATGAAACCATCAACATTTTCAATTTCAGCTTCATGTGGTTTCATGTATTTGTTGAAAAAAAAAAAAAGAAAGAGCACTTAACACAAGGTTCCTTCAGGCCTCTGTGAATGTGTTTCTTCTCTGAACTGAATTTGTAAACAAATATGATTGAAAATAAAACTAGTCCAAATATTTGCCTTTCAGATTTTTTTTTTTTACGGTTTAAAGATAGCAAAGTGTGCTTGAGATTTTAGCCCCTGCGGTGCTCACTGCCAAGGGACCTACCGAGGAGACTGACAACGTGGGCACCTTGTCCCCCTTCTGGTTGCTGGAGCCATTTCAGCTAGGAAGCACTTTTACATAACCACCCAGGTAGCACTGAGTCAGGCCACCTGCTGCAAGTGATTGGTTATCTCAGCTTGTATATTTGCTCCAGACAATGCCCTGGGACACCAGGGTGGAACTGGATCTGGCCTCTGATAGGACCTAACTCCAGCTTCATCCTTAGTCAGGTGACAAAACAGAGGGCCTGCATCAGGCCAAAGGACTCCATCAACGTCACCCAAAGTACATGAGGAGACAAAAGCTGGAACACAGATCTGACTACCAACCAATGTTCTTCCAAAAGCACGCTGTCCCAATGAGATGGCCAAGGCTCCCAGATCAGGAAGTCTTCTAATATTGGCGAAACAGAGGCAAGAGGAATGCTGAATGCCTGGATTGTTTGCAGTCCCGAGGCCACCTGGTGTGTAGTGAGCACACTGTGTTTATCACGTGTGTGCATGCCTGTCTTCTCAAATGGCTACATTCTCCATCCATCCTGTTCCTCCTTATGACCTCCCAGCTATACATTTTTTTTCTCAAATACATTAGTGTCCCAAAACACCAGGAGACCAAGGATAGCAAAGATGCCCTATAGATTGATGATAGGAAAAAACAGTTACCTGGATTTTATGAAATAGAAAACTTAGGGAGGACGACTGCTTAGGTATGGAGTCATTCAGGAATTCTCTTTTCTTTACTTCTTAGCTAACAACTCTGTACACCTCTCATTAACATTGTCCTTCTTAGGGGACAGGCACTCATGCAATCTCTTTGTAAAGATTTAATCAGCCCTCATTGAGTCACAATACCAACCTAAATTAATTATATTTTTAGAGCGTTGCCAACATCTTCCTTTTCTTCAGTGGTTTAGCCACTGGTCAGTTACTCATGCTCTAGTAAATAACTTTCCCTCCATGCTCATGCAAACAACCCTAATTAGACTCAGTGGCCACCAAAAACACAAACAAAAAGATAGAAGGGGGATAAATTGGGAAAAAGAAGTTCATGGGAGTGGGAAGGAGACAAGTGGGGGTTATTGAACCGAAATATATTACATACATATATAAAATTATCAAAATATATAAGCAAATTTTTAAAAAGAAAACACAGAAATTAAAAAGAAAGTGGTCTACATATTTTTGGGGCTTGGAAAATGGCTCAATTCGTAAAGTACTTGCTGCATAAGCTTAAAGGCCTGAACTGGATTTCCCCCCCCACACACACACACACACATACACACACTCATGTAAAAAGGTTAGAGACAGGAGGAGCCCCAGGGCTGGCTGTCCAGCTAGTCTAGCTGAACTGTTGAGCTCCATGTTCAGAGAGAGACCCTGTTTCAAAAAACAATAACATGGGCAGTAAATGAGGAGTACACCAACAGCAACCTCTGGACTTTGTAAATAGTTGCACACACACAATAGTAACACACAAGGTTTTGCATATTGCATACACTCAGACGGAAAATTGCCAACATCTTTTAAAGTCACCTGGGCTCTAATTCTTCTGCGGGACCCTGCTGAGAAGCACAGAGGACACAGGGTTAAAGAGAAGTTGAGACTGGTCTGAAACCCCGATAACCTCATCCTGAGACCGGCAGGAGTTTGGCTGACTCCTTCCCTCCCCAACCTCCAGCCACCTGGCAGGCCCCAGCAAACCCTGATGAGTACAGGTACTTCAAGGCCTGAGTTTACTGGAGTTCATATAATTCAGCAATAAGGTGATAACAAGGCCCAGGCAATGATAAAGTCCTTCCAGCTTATCTATGTAGCTGGCCCCTGCCAAGTCTTTCATGAGGCATCCACAGGCCACCCTGCCCCTACCAATCCCCTTGCCATTTATGCCCCTGCCTCTCCTTTTCCCTCATAAATAAAAACACCCTCCCCAATCTAATAAATGAGATGTTCACTGCAACTGTCTCCTGAGAGCTCTTCCTCTTGTTGGCCCACTGCTGTCCCAAGATTCTGTTCACCCAGCTCCGTGAATGTAAAGGGGTGTTAGTGTAAAATGACCCCCTGAGTAATCCACGGAACAACATTCTTCCACACATTCACAGTGGAATAAACATTCTAAAAGTGGGCCGGAGAAGTGGCTCAGCAGTTAAAGGGCCTCGCTTGCAAAGGCTGATGACCCAGGTTCAATTCCCCAGTAACCATGTAAAGTCAGATAGATGCACAAAGTGGCACAAGCATCTAGAGTTTGTTTGCAGAAGCAGGTGGCATTGGTGTAGCCATTCTCACTCTTTCCATCTCTCCCTTTCAAATAAATAAATAAATACTATTTAATTAAAAATATTCTAGGGCTGGAGAGATGGCTCAGCAGTTAAGGCTCTTGCCCGCAAAGCCTGACAACCCAGGTTTGATTCCCCAGTACCCAGGTATAGCCAGATGCACAAATTGGCACATGCATCTGGAGTTAGTTTGCAGCAGCTAGAGGCCCTGGCATGCCCATTTTCTCTCTCTCTCTCTCTCTCTCTCTCTCTCTCTCTCTCTCTCTCTCTCTCTCTCTCATAAAACACATTCTAAAAGCTTGAAATTCTACCACCAAGCCCTAAAGAAAGGTCCTTTTCTTCACAAGAACACTCATACCACTGGCTTCTCATTTCTGTACTAAACAGAAATAAAAACAGAACCTCAGACTCCAAGAAGGATCATAGAACTTTGAAGTTCAAAAAACCTATTTTTGTATGACTTGACAAGGAAGCAAACTGGTGTCAGCTTGAAGCCTTCAGCAGAATCCCCATCTTGGGGAAGTGTTACTGATTCCTGGAAACCAAAAGCTTTTCTGACAGAGGCAGAGCCAAGTGTCTGCAGATCTGAGAGTCACTGAATGAAGCAAAGAAAATTAAACCTCCTCAATCTCCAGGTCTTGCTACTACAGCAATACAAATATCCCCTAAGCTTTTAACCAGTAATTTCACCTTCACAAAAGTCAATAGTGGCTTAATTTTAAAAAATATTTTATTTATTCATTTTCAAGCAGACAGATACAGAGAGAGAGAGAGAGAGAGAGAGAGAGAGAGAGAGAGAGAGAGAGAACCAGGGCCACCACCTTGTGGGTCTGGCCTATGTGGGTCCTAGGGAATTGAACCTGGAGGCAAATGCCTTAACCACTGAGCCATCTCTCCAGCCCTTAATTTTAATAGTTGGCTACAAAATTCACAACCTGGTTCTCAAGTCCTATTTATTTCACACTTAATAAATAAAAATATCATTTTTTAAAATACCACCATCTCCTTACAACACACCTTTGAATAGAGAGCCTGGAATTCTCCATACACGTTCACTGACTATGTTCCTACCCACAGGTGACAAGTAGCAGGCAGGCATTTCTAACCCCATTTAAGAATGAGGAAACAGCCTCAGGGATTTGAACTAAGTGAATCAGTGTGAGGCTGAAATAGAAATCAACTTGAAGATGACCTTGAATCAAATCCAGCTAGAAGAAAAGGCGTGAAGTCATAGTGACACTTATTTAGCTGAATGTGATGCCAGAATAGCCTCATTTTTCAAAAGCATTACTGTCTAATTCTAAATATTGTTATACATATACCATGACTTTGGCAAATTCACTGCACACACCTGTGGTTTGCAGTATGGGCATATGCTATATGTGCTGTCTCCATGTTGCTTTGTTTTCCTAAGGAATACAAAAGTCACTACTGCCTCACACGTTTTTGTAATCTGTGCTTATTCTTAGATTTTTGTGGTTTATTTTTAAAATCTAATCAAAAGTATCCATTAATTCATTTCTCAAGAGTCAAGGGACAGAGTCAAAGGGAACTGACTAGGGTAGTCAGCACTGAGACATCTCTATCACACCTTCCAAGATGCGGAAGAGGTGGCAGAAAGATTCCCAGGTCCAAAGGAAGAGTAGGTAGGAGTGCTTACAGTGTAATCTTCCAGACACAAGATGACCTTGATATCCATAATATGGTAATGCCTACACAAGACCTCCTAATGGGAGGAAAAGATGATGATATCGAAGCAAAATAGAGACTAACTGAGAAGAGGAGGGGATATAATGGAGGGTGGATTTGAGAGGGGGAAGGTGGGGTGCAGAGGGAATTATCATGGTTTATTGTTTATAATTATGGAAGTTGTCAATAAAGAGTTTTTAAAAAGGGAACTGTCCATCAAATTAAAAGCAAACTCACGTCTTTGTTTTTGTTTTTGGTTTGTCTGTTTTTTGCAGGGCCTCGCACGTGCTAGGCATGAGCTCCACCACCGAGCTAAGTCCACAGCCCTCAAAAGCCAAGTCATTCTAATTATGTCTGCTGAGGACCAGACCAAGGATGTCATGGAGCTCTCCAGCAACCAGGCAGGGTCAGCATAGTGAGCACAGCTCTGACTCCCACCAGAGCCTTCCATGAGTAAGTGGGGTCAACACCACAAAATGCAAGCAGCCTTCTTGCTACCAGACCTAACACTGACATGATGCATTTAGGAGGGATACCCAATGTCTGCCTGAAACCTGTCTCCTCGGCACACCCCCCTCTCTCCTTCCCACCCCTGCACTGACACTTCCTTGTATTTAAGGCCATGGAGATTTCAAAGCCCAACAAATTGGGACTTGGTCATAATGCGAAAAATGAAGAGCTAAAAGTTTGACTAATGACAAATTTGCCCTCCACACACTGCAATGTGCACAACTCTTCCTGCCTTTGTTGAAACAAAAGGCACAACAGCTGAGGAGAGAGGAAATGGAAGAGGAGGGAGGGAGAGCAGAGTGGTGTTCTAGCCAGCAAGGGGGGGGGGGGACAATGCAGCTGAGACAGGCGTCCCTCAGGACAAAAAGCAACAAGAGAATTCAAAATTCTGTCAACGTGAGGGAATGCTAAAATGCACAGAATATTCATTTAACTAAATGGAGATTCAGATCATAACTTTCAGGGAGGCAATTTAGTTTCATGAACAAGATCTGACCCAAACCTAGATTCTCTCAGTTCTAGTTGAGCCATCACTCCATTCCCTCTCTAGCTAAAAGTGCTGAGAGGTCAGGCATGGTAATATGCCTGTAATCCCAGGATTCAGGAGGAAGAGGCAGGAGGATCAATAGTTGGAGGCCAGCCTGGGATACATGACATCTTGTCTCAAAAAACAAATTTAACTAAATACAATAAAACTGACAAGAACCAGAAGGCTTCTTAGGTTCATACTTTGAATCTAGAACAGTATCTGTTTCCTCATCTCTGACTCCTCTACGCAGAAGGCGCTCTGCACGCAGGACTTATAAAGAGCTGGACTCCCAGCACAGTAGGCAGAGCCTGGGAGGTATTCGGAATGTGTTTTTACATCATGCAATCTGAATTCTACTTACACTTATGAGAGAGAAGCACATCAAAGGAGTCCGCCCACCTTGTCGCTTCTTCTGTGGATAATCTCCTAGGAAGGAATAAGAGCTCTCCTGAGTGTTTCAAAAAAGATCTCCTCTTTCCCAACCTCTGCTCAGATTTTCCCAGGAGAAAAAATTAGAACAAAGGGAGGCATACACAGACTGTACCTGGATTCCTGCAATGCTATGGCTGTCAATTTGTACATTCTTAAGGAATGGTTAGGGAAACCTCTGGGTAGGGCCTGGGGCTATAGCTTAGTGGTAGAGAGCTTGTCTAGCATGTACAACATCTAGGTTCGAGCCCCCAGTTCTGCAAAACCTCTGCCACATGATTTCAAGATAGGTAAGTGGAAAAAACTGATCTTGGAGATAGAAGAGTCAGTCTCTGCTCATGACACCATTTCTGTCACCTTGATTTCTTCACCCCTGAAATGGAGATAGCAATGTCCCTTACAGAGCATTCCAGGGTGAAATGAGGTGACATCTGTGACATCATTTAATAGTGCCTGCATACAATAGGTGCTGAATCCAGATCATCTGAACCGCATATTTTTAGAGTCAGTTTGAGTGTTTATTTCCAAATTGAGAGCTCAGATTGACAACTACGTAGAACCAGAAAGTATCCTTCCCCACCCACAGCACCAGGCATGATGGATAACCCAGCTTTCTTAGGAAGAGAAGTGGGGGTTCCCATCCTGACATCACTGAGCTCTGTCTTCCTTTCACTCACATCAGGGATATGAAAGGGGCTGCCCAGAGGCAAGACTTGATTGTTCTATGGCTTGTGTGGTCAGCAACTCACTAGAGAAAATATCCCATAAGCCTCCCACAGTGTGGGTACCCCAGCAATGCTATGTGGGCATACTACTCACTTGAGGGCACGGTTAGGTTTGTCGGGAAGAATAGCTGTGAAGTCACTACAGGAGTCTGACTTGTGTGACAGGCACCCCAGGCGAGTCCTCATCCCTTTGTTCCTGTAATAAACACAGGGGCAGGAGGAAGGAGAAGGTCACAATCATAGCTGCCAGCTCCCTCAAGGGCCCCTGCCCAGGTGGCCCCTGAAGGTGTGACGAGCAAGAAGAGAACACTCAGAGAGAAAGGGGTGTGCTCATTCCCTTCTGGAATAGTGATGGGGGCCCTACCTCACCTCTACAGACTGACAAGTTGATGGCAAGTCAAGGAAGGTCATTAGCTGGGAAGCAAATCTAAATTAAGAGTCTCCTTAAGGGAAGAAAATACAGTGGTAACAAAATAACAGTCCATATTTTGCTTTTCCACCGGGGTTCGGGGAGTAAAGCAATAGTAGCAGTTCCTAATCACAAAACCAAAAAAAAAAAAAAAAAAAAAAAGCAGTTTCCACACCAAGAGAGGAGGGGTGATCCCAGAATCATAGCAGAGTCAGAGCTCAGACAAAGGGTGGGGCTTCAAGGCAAGTCAGCTCCCAATCAGTTTCTGTCTACGCATCCCACCAACTGAGGTTTTATTATACACAGACCAGCAAGGAGTGAAACCCGTAGGTGAAGAGAAGACGGCTGGACACCGTCCACAATCAAGAGCCAGGATCCCCTTTGCCAAGTCTGAGACTGACTTAACTTGCCCTGTTTACCTTTAACTAGGGGTTGGCAAACTACAGCCCTACAAAAATATCTGTGTATATAAACTTTTACTGGAGCACAATACTATTTCTTCACATATTGTCTAAAGATGCCTCCAACTACAAGGACAAAGATAAATTGTCGCAACATGGTCCATATGGCCTGCAAAGCTTACTCTCTGGTTCTTCATGGTGTAAGTTTGCTGACCTCCTGACCTTGAACTATGGTAAATCCTCATGTTGAGGGCAATGGTAAGTGGAAAATGTTTGTTATAATTAGACCAGAACTTTGTTCTGATTGATAAAGGGAACTGCCATGAACACAGTGGTGGACTTTAGCCATGGAAATAGGCCTAGAACGGGCCATTCTCCATGTTTAAAGCAAATTCTTTTGACTTAACTTTCTTTGCCTCTTTTTTGTGAATTCTGGGACTTGGCAGGGACCTTAGGTGCCATCCAATTTAATCACTCCCTTGAATTTCAAATGGGTTTCCATCCTGGAAAATCTAATTATCTTTGTCCACAGAAACCTTCTCCAACAAATGTCCACTGGGATGCCATTGCATTTGGCAGGAATGGACAGCATTTGTATTCCATAGCATATCTCCTCCGAGCCTGTTAGAGCTAGAGCACCCAAGCTTCCAGAAATAACCTCTCCTGCAGAAAATTGGCCTGGCAGGTCCTCTCACCCAGACTGCACTATGAAGCCATGTATTTCATAGCATTTCAAGACATTCCCTACAGCTATTTCCTCTCCTAAGATAGCGAGCTTCTTCTATGTCCACTCACTCTTACAAATCACAAGGTACCTCAACACCAGGCCATGAGAGCAACCGATTAAGGCCCTCAAGTTATCAAATACTGTGAATTGAAGCAAAGGCCCTGCTCAGGCTGTGCCACAGGCCAGGCCCCAACCTCCAGTGAGCTAGTTCATCCCATAGTGGTTTAGGATCATCAGTCAGAAAACAGACACGTCATTGCCTCCAAAGAACAATTAAGAAGAGGACTCTCAGAAAGCAGAGAATCCACACAAGTCATTTATAAACCAAGGTGCAGCAGGGCTGGAATGCAGGGTACGACATGCTCTCAAACACTTAACAAAAGTCATCAATAAATTTTCTTTGGGACAAAATGATTTTCATTTTCCATCTTTCTAGCTGAGACCTGAATTATAATCTTCTTAGTTAGGTCTCAAATAATGGGAGCAACAAGATGGAAAGGGAAAGACAAAGACAAGAAAGGAAAGAAAGGCAAAGCAAAGGAAAGGAAAGAAGGAAGAGAGGAAAGGAAGGGTGTTTTCTCCTCTGCCATGTCTACGGCTTCTGTCCCAATAGCTCACAGAGATCCTAAATGGTTTCACACAAGCTCATGCACAGTTCCTTATCCCACCCCAAAAGTTACCACCAAGAGGTCCTACCAAGTCAACAGGAGGGCATGGAGTTAAGGCAGGTCTTGCTTTCAAGCCACAATTTTGCAAATAGTACAGAGCCAATGCAGTCCACCCTACAGACCCAGGGGACAGGTGCAGGTGGAGCACCCAGGGCTTAAAGGTTTGGGCCAGGCTCAAATGGCAGCAGAGTTGAAGAAGAAAAGAGGATCAGGGACAGAAAGAGAGGTCATCCATCCGTTACCTTCGTGGCATCAGTAAGGCAGCCATACAGGCATCCGCTAAGGTTACCCCTTGGGCTGGTTTGCAGGGACGTCAGGGCAGGAAATGGGACCGCAGGACTCAGGGGTTTACCCTCTCACGTCCTTTCACCTAAAATCAAAGAATATGCTGTAAGACGGGCCGCCCTCTCTCATCTGACTGCATGATATACCCTCTGAAGGCTTTCCATCACCAGAGTACCTCCCCCACACAAGCAACCCAGTCCCCCCCCCCCAAATATCAGCCCGTCCTTAGCAAGGCTAGTCAATCAAAGATAGACAGGGGCAAGTTGGGTGACTTCACACTGCTGAGTGTTGATCAGTAGTTCCTACTGTCCCCAACCATTGGCCATCAACCCAAATTGGGACATGTGCCCTCTAGGGAGGCATAGGCTTGGCAAACCAAAAATTACTGTTCTCTTTCTCTTACTAGAGTGAGGCCCAAGTGACCAGTGAAGGAGGGAGGGAAGGAGGGAGGCCAGCACTCGCTCCAAAATAGTTTGGCTGCTGCTCTGGTTCTTGCCTCCTTCCAAGGGCACATGTCCAAGGTGGGAGTGAGAACCTGGGAAGTGGGAGTGAGGTTGGAAGAACTTAGAGGGAGCCCACCAACACCATGCCATTGTCCTCTGACCTTCTTCATGTGCCCACATGCTACATATGCAAACACCCTCAGCACCAGACATGCTCCTTAGCAGGGATCACAAACAGAATGAAGAAATGAATATGCAAGCCACTCTTTCTCGCCCATATGGAGGTTGACCTTTTTTGGCCTAGGGACTGACCCATTCTTGACCCCAAGCAGGCAGGACCTGGGAGTGGGGGAAGGGGATAGAGAGGTGGAAGGCTGATTGGCTTACAGTCTCCCCCTCCTAAGTGTGCCTTTCTAAGTGCTTCAGACCCATTGTCCCCACAGAAGAGACCTGATAGGAAGAAGCATGTGCAGACAGCAGCCTGTCTATGCATAAAAGGGTTCCCCAGGGGAACCCTGATACCAAACATAGAATCCATTTTAAAGGAAACCTAATTTAGATAGAGACCAATCCTGCGTGAGCTACGCCATTTAAATTATTTTGCTATTACCCTGAATGGTTTCCAAATGCTTTTTTAAATTGCTTCCCTAATAATACTGTCATCAATTAAATAAAAGGTTACTTTATAATTAAAACTAAAGAGACGTTTAAAAATCAGAGAAAACAACAACAAACCACCAGACTTTACATAAAGGCTCACCCCAGTAAATCGGGATCCTAACTGGGATTGTACCTGCTTACTAGAAGTCGGGAAATAAAAGCCCCGGAGGGAAAGGGGGCTTCATTTTCTTAGAGCTGAATGAAGCAGAAGATGCCTCCCACATACAGTGCAGGCAAGGTCATTTCGGGTAGGGGACCACTGAGCTTTGTCCTTACATATCACCCATTCCCTTCCTGCTGCCAGCCCACACTGGCTTGCCGGTGCCAGGCACATGCCTCCTCTCTCGCCTACAGATCCAGATCTGCCCAAATTGCCCCTTGCTGAGTTCAACCCTGGACTCCACAAGATGGGAACCAGCTGGACACTCAAACCCAGCTGCCTCGCCCATCCCAGGTTTTCCCTGGACTCTGGGGCTCTTACCCTATGTGGCCTTAGACTGACTTAAGAGGGAGAGAGTAAGGGGTCACGCAGCCTGGGAACTGTCGGTGTGACTGTACCCTTGTAAGTAAGCATCAAGTTCCAGGTGACTCTGGGGGCAGACAGGATGGATGGGACATCATGGAAAAAGATGATATTCAAGCGGGGGGAAACAGTTAATAGCAAAAAGCAAAGATTTATAAAGCAGAGGAGAGGAACTAAGAGCCTCAGCAGGGAGAAAGCAATCAATATGCATGAGGAGGTAGGTTAATTAAATATGGATAATGCAATCGGCGCGGGGACACCCTGGCGAGGAAGGAGAAAAGCAAAAGCCATACTCACTGTCGATGAGCAGTCCTCATGGTCTGCAGATCTTTGCCAACTGGATGGTCAGAGAAGCTGCAGGCGACGGAGCTCTGAGGAAAGAGTAGATCTTGCTTTTAGCAGTGAAATCGTTGGCAGCGAAGGGCATGTTTGCATGGACACGCGGCCTCTCACACACACATCTACACAAGCAAGCGTGCACAACACACCTCCCACCACTTGAGCCTGGCAGCGAGCAGCCCACTGAAAGCTCTTCTCTCTGCTCGCCACATCCAGTAAATTCTGAAACAGCCTACTGCCAGCAGGCAGAGGCTCAGCTCCCGGGCACAGTCTGCATGCCCATCCTCATTGGCAGGACACGGGAGGTGCCCCCAGCCGAGCTGACCTGGCATGCTTCCTGCACCTTCCTCCTCCTTGGCCTCACTAACCTGCAGCTCCTAGGAGAAGTCCCCTTCAGCCCACGGCAAAGAGGAATAGGTATTAACTCTTTCGGGCCACCATTGAGCTGAAAATTGGGGTGGAGGGGGGCTCTTCTAATGAGCTCTTCTGGCTGGCTGGTGGCTGCACGAGGGACAGGGAGCAGAAAGATCTTGCCCCAGACAGCTGCTGACAGCAGGAGCCAAGCCGAATCAAATCTCCTAATGAGCCAAGGAGGAGGGGGCCTGTCTTGCTGGGTGTGATGTGATGTGATAAATGCAGAGAACGAGCCAGCTACGGGGCAGGTCGAACATCTAAATTCCACCCCCTTTCTCCCAAGTCTATTGCTCTGAACTCTCAAGCCAAACCACACAGCCCTGAAATTACCCTTCTGGGCTGCTCATCAGCTATCCCCTTCCTCAATAGAGGCCTCTCTCCTTATCCCCACTGCTCCCCACTTCTTAATGAGACATTTCCACCTCCTCCTCCGCCTCCCCCAAAGTGCACATTTCCAGCCCTGTGCTCCTCCTGCCTCACCTGGATTTTCCTACAGTAGAAACTCACCTCTCTCCCTCACATCACCTAGCAACTTCCCCCTACTTGCATCTGTGATGGAGTGAGACTTTTTCCTTTTGTTCTGCCCTGCCTGCTCTGTGGTTCTGTCTCTTTCTCAGTTTTACCTCCAAACTCTTTACCCGCATATGGATCGTCTTCAGCTTTTATAGCTGCTCTTCCTGGCTTCCAGGCTGAAAACTGGGCTCAGGACAGCTCATTGGGCCCCATGTCTGGTATTTTTTTCCCAAGTAAGCTGTGGTGACCAGCCCCGCTCTGGCTCTAGCACCCCTCGGACCTCTCAGTCTCTCCATTTTATTTATTGATTGATTGGTTGGTTGGTTGATTGATTGATTGATTGCAGCACTCCTCTTAGGAGCAGGTGCAGACCACTGTCCTGTTTCTCCAGAGAGCCCCAAGCTGTTCCTCCAGAACTCTGCTGGACAGTTCCACATACCTCCTACCTGAGGCCTGCAGGCTTTCCTATATCCTGGCAAGCTCCTTCCCAGTCCCCCCTCCTTCCAGTCCCTCCTCCTTCCCAGTCCCCCATCCTTCCAGTCCCCCCTCTTTCCCAGTCCCCCCTCCTTCCAGTCTCTCCTCCTTCCCAGTCCTCCCTCCTTCCTGAAGGGCTCCCCGTTTCCTTATGACGCCACTTCATCCTAGCTCCTCAGGGTTACAAGTGCAGATATTTCTGGCATCTTTTTCTCATTCTTCTTGCTGAATTGCGGTTTCAATTATATTTCTGAGCTATTCCTTGGTTTCATCTCTTCCCAGCCATTGGTACTGCCTGTGGGAGCAGGCATACGCACACCCACCCGTGACGGATCTCCTCGTCCTGCTCCTTCCTGTCCACTTGCAAACCTCCCACATTACCTGGCCCTCAGTTACTCACTAAACAGGTGCTTTACATCTTAAATATCTCTAGAGGAATCATCAATGGGCTCCATTGTGCTCCCCTCTTCAGCTGACAGTAAGCTGGTCCCATTTCCCTATCTGGTTTTCTCATCGCTCTCTCAAGCACATACACCCATGCCCCCAATTCCTGTGTTGTCCCTCTGCTCAGAATGTCCTTCCCTGTATGTATCTGCCTGCTAACTACTAGCTGCTTGTCCAATCTCATGACATCCAAGCTAAAAATTCTCCTCCCAAGCTCCTTCAGAACACCTTTGGTCAGGGGAGCACCCCTATCTCACACCCACCACTTGCTGCGTGATTCAGAAGAACACGTCCCAGTCATGGTGGGCCTTTCCATCTATGGTTTCCAATTCTCCCAAACTGTCTACTCCAGAAAGACAGCCTCGAGGAGGTACTCCCCTTGCTACCCATTCTCATCGCCTCATGTGGAGCAGGTGTTTAATAAGCCAGGGCTGAATTTGATTTTGAGTTCATGAAAAAACAACAATCTGAAAAATCACCCAGCCTTCCTAATGGCAGAAACGTGTTAAGACTTCTGCAGTCTGCTGGTCAGGACTGAATGGAGAGAATGCTAATGGCTTTCAGGGAGCCACGGCACAGGTAGAGGAGGCTTTTATAAACTATCCCAACAGCCCGCTCCAGACAGGGTAGATTAATCAAGAGCTAAAGGGGGCACCTGGCATTGCTGCACAGGTCGTGGAAATGTAATTAGATTGAAGATGAAAGGGATTAAAACCTTCACTATAATATTTTTAAAAGCCATGATAGTAGAAGAGGAGGTTTATTACCAAATGCCCCCTGTGCATTTATTTAATCAACATACCACCTAAGATAGTACCACATGGAAAGCTTTTAATAAAAGTCATTTGGATATTGGATTTGAATTCTGGTCAGCATGCTCAGGCTCTTCCACAAATCTTCGAAAAGCAATTTCCACTTCGCAGCTTCCTGGTAACAGTAGAGACATGAATCAACATATGCGGCATTGATTTGGGGTTTCCATGGAGACAGGAAGGACACAGGGAAGGGCAGGACAGAAAGAGGCCACTTGGCCCAAAATTCTACTTTAAAAAAAAATGCATCTCACTTTCATTCCTCTGAGCATTGGCAACCCCATTTCCTGATCACCAGTTAAGCGCTCAGATATTTAATTTGTAGTAGTTGTCCTGGACTTCTCATAAGGGACATCAGAGGGGGCAGGGCGGAGGGTCAGCAGCTAAAGCTGAGTGCCCACGAAAATGGAAGCATGGAACAAAGGGTCATTGGTCGTAACTCTCTTTAACTACCTCTGTGGCACTGACTACCCTTTAAGCTATGTGGTCACCAACTAACTCTCTTGCTAAGTGGTGCAAATCTGTAATGCCAGCATTTGGGAAGGAGAGGCAGGGAGGGTTGGGAATTCAAGGCCATCTTTGGCTATATAGTGAGTTTAAGGTCAGCCTAGGCTACATAAGAACTTGTCTCAACCTTCTCCCTCCCTAAAACAAATAAGAAAAATCTCATCTATAAATTTCAAATTAATATACCTTCAATGTCTATTTCCCAGGATGAATACAAAAAAGGAAACGAGGGCTGGAGAGATGGCTCAGCGGTTAAGGCACTTGCCTCCAGTGCCTAAGGCCAATTCCCCAGTACCCACATAGGCCAGACCCACAAGGTGGTGACCCTGGTGCGCTCTCTCTCTCTCTCTCTCTCTCTCTCTCTCTCTCTCTCTCTCTCTCTCTCTCTCTCTCTCTCTTTCTGCTTGAAAATGAATAAATAAAATATTTTTTAAAAAGGAAATGAGGAATCCTGTGGGTGATTTACAAATTCCAGCCCAGTGCCTTTTATTATTATATGTGGAGATGATCTTTACTCCCCTTTAAATTGAATTTTGCCAATGAACAAGTATATGCAAGAAAACACTGTTTTTTAAAGTTGCTGATTTAGTGAAGAGCAGACAGAAGTGGGGTCAAGTCCACTGAGTGTGACAGCGTGGGTTTAAGTCCCAAGAGAATAGCTTTCCAGACCTGTAACTGTGGACACGTTATCCACTCTGAGAATCACTTTTATCATGAGGAACATGAAGATAATTACTGTATCAATGTCCTTGGCTTGTTACAAGAATTAAATGAGATGCTGTCATAGGGTATTTACCACAATGCTTAACGAGTGGTAAGTGTCCCCTAATTGAGGAGCACTTTGACGTGATGTTTGCCCATACCAACAAGGGTTCGCCATCTGGAAAATGGAATTAGATTCCCACCACTTCCCTACCTGACATAGAGAAATTACCTAGACAGTATCTTTTCAGTTCTTTAATAAGCTATATGGGGAAAGATGCTATAAAATAGAATGTTATTATTTAAAGATTTGTCTTTTACTGTCTATTCATGGAGGTAAAAGAAAAATGTAGAAGGAACACATTTGTAAGATTTTACAGTGTCTTGAGAGCCTTGGCTACCCTTCTAGATCCTTCTTGTCCCTCTCGGGTCTTCATTTGTCTCCTCGCCACTCCCTGCAGCTTTTCTTCTTTATCCGCTTATCACTGCGCGCCCCTTTCTAACTATGTTGAGAAGGAATTTTAAATTGTGGAAGCTTTGGTACCTAAACCTGCAAATTCTCCTTCGGGTACTAACATTAAATAGTATAACAACACTGAGGAAAAACTATACAAAAAATTGGCAGACATGGCATTATACCATATACTATCTCTTGGACACTGTCAACTTTTTTAAATCAAACAAATACAATATATGAATCTTATGATTTGATCCTGATTCAAATTAAAAGTTATACAAATTTGATGAGACACGTGGAAAGCTTTGAGCACTAGTTGGATATTTCATAATCACGCAACGGTCCTTCTCCTTGGCTTCTCTCGCTCTGCCTTTCCCATAAATGCTGGCATCTCCTTCCCTCTTCAACCACCGCTTCCTGCCCTGCTGTCTTCGAATGCTGCCTGGCCGGCGTTCTCAGAGTCCTAACTGCATTGGGTTCACTGACCATTTCTCCCACTCTACCCCTCTCTCTCTCATTCATGTAGCTTCCCATAGCCTGGGGATCACTAGACACAAGTCTCAAGGATGCCACAGGCATAAGAAATGCAGATGGAGACCTAAAAGCATAACATGTCTCCTTTGCCTGACCTGTTTGACCCTCCATCCGCCACACCCACACAGACACTGGCTCCCTCTAGCATCGCTATCACTGCCACCCACCTCAAGCCAAAAGTAGAGAAGTAAATCCTTTCCTCTCACCTCTGATTTTCAATCAATTATCAAATCATGCTGGTTGAATTTCTTTCAGCATCTCCTCCCCTCCATCCCTAAACCACTATTGGCTCATGTCCTCATGGTAGTAGTTAATGTCCTCATGGCCGGGGGTCCCTGCAATCCAGGCTATGGCCTAACCTCAGCTCTATTCTGCAGCCGTGTATCACCTGCATCAGTCATAGTCACTATGTCCCCCTCTTCTCACCTCTTAAGTCCCCCCCCAGCCTAAGCATAAAGGTCAAGCTCATAAAAATCCTGACATATATATACATACACACACACACACACACACACACACACACACACACACACACACATACTGTCTAAGACTTGGGTCTCGCCTCCCTTGAGAGTTGCCCACCACGCCCCTGTCTTGAATTTCAGACTCCAACATTGTGCTCAGCATCTTGGGCACATAGCACTGGGCTTGGTGTCTCTAGCCCTCCTTTATTTCATTCTGTCTGCCTAGAATGCCCTTGACCTGACTAAACTCGCCTCATCCTACACTTCCTTCAAGAAACCCTGTCCCCACTGTCCACCCTCTGTACCGCCTGCATGCTACTCTAGTTCCTGGGCAAACTTCTCTCCCTTGATACCTGGTACAGGGTGGTACCTGCACCTCTCTTTGCCTTACTAGACCCAAACAGCATCAAGGGCACAGAAGCCGATTTATTCACTTACTCAGTCAACTATCATTTAAGAAATTTAGTGTGCCAAGTCATGTGTCAGACCTGGGTCCATTATATTGCCTAGGTACATTAGATAGGCAAAGAATGTATTTTCCAACTCTACATCTCCAAACACCAAGAAGATGCTCCATAAATGTTTGTTGAATTGACCTGAAGAAGCCAGTAGAAAGGATTGGAGCAGGATTCTCACCATGGAGCCCTAGAAATGGCTCAGACTCTCTGGGGTGAGCGATAAGGGTTTACATTCCATTTCTGCCCGCCCATTCATGTCAGGCTTGCCTTACTGGGAATCTTTGCTTTTTTATCTCTGAAATCAAGATTACTAAGGCAAGGCCAACTTCCTGTGTCACTGTGGAAGAATTCATGGAGATAATAGGAGCAAAGATGGGGTGTAAATTATTCATCCTCAAAATAACAGGAAGTCCCATGGAGAGCTTCAGAGCCAGATAAGACAGAGGCCCAACAGCAAATGGGGCTGGAGGTGGGGGCTGCAGCAGTGGGAAGGCAACGGGGCCAGAGATGGGGAAGGAGAGAGCCTTGGCCTTCAAGGCCAGGCATGATGGAAATGCGGCTCTCTCCTTCGAGCTTGGTGCCAGGTCATCCATCTCTTCCCCTTCTGAGTGACAAAAGCCCCACCATTTGCCATTAAATCCACAGCTGTGGGCACAAAGCAGCTTCAGCATTCTCCCCCTCCCCTGAATATAAAATAGCTCTTTCTAATCCTCCAGTTTAAATGACTTGAGGCCATGGCTTTCCTGTCCTTCCAGCCACGTGGACCAGGCAGAAGGGGAATTCACAGCACCAGACCCAGGAATGCGGTGAGCCACAGCAACGGGAAACAGCCATCCAGACAGGGACTCTGGGGACAGTCGCTCCTAAATTGAGAGCCCTTTGGGAAATGAGAGCTCTCTCTGCGACGCCTTGCTTCTGGGTATGTGCCGGGTACATTAATGTCTGTGCTGGGGGTGGGAGGAGGGAGGAGGGACGAGGGCTGTGTGGGTGCACTCTGATGCACAGCGATGCTGAGCGAATTCTCCCTGACACTTTTCTTTGACAGCTAAGGCCCTGGAAAGGAATCTACCTTAAGCCACTCAGCTTTTCTGAGGCACTCTTCCTCCTAGGACAATGATTTATTGAAAAATTCCAACGGCCTTTTGGAAACTGTATCCAGAGAACAGGGACAAAAGTCCTGATGAGAATGCTGGTATTTCTAAACAGAGAAAAATATCCTAACCCATAAGTAATAGAGAGGAAGCAAGGGAACCTTGTTAGCATGTCTAAAGATGTAGGTGTTTGGATGAAGAAAGAATGAGAAAGTGTAAAGCAGAGAGCCAGCCTGGGATAGGATTGATGGGAAAATGTTCCAAACCATGAAGTTATTAAATATAACAAATTTCCATTTGTATATCACAGCCATCACTTATAAAGTGTTTTCACTTTTCTAGCTAAACAAGACTAGAGTTTTCAACTTTCCTGATCTTCAGGTTCATCCTAGGAAGTTGGGAGATTCAACAGCATATTGAAGGGAAAAGAAGGAGCGAGTTACTCAGCACATGTTAGCCACAGAGGGCCACCTTATTCCTTTTAGTTCAACCTCACGAAAACCTTTGAAAGTAAGTGTATAGTTGTGAGCTCCCACTTTTCCAGATTACCCAAATGTAGCTTTTCAGTGGTACTAAGTGAAGGGCCCCAAGTAATCCAACCAATGGCCCTAAGAGGTGGCCAAGGGCTTTTTCATACTATAAGCAGGTTCTCTGCAGATTCAGGGGCCACTTTCCCATCACCAAGCTCCACATTTGAGGAAGGGGGGTCTTAAGGCAAGTAGAATATGTTCTGCTCAGTCATCCATCCACATTCCCTCAGTTTGCCATACAAGGCATTTCTTGTATGTTTACTGTGGTTAAGGACTCATGTCTTCTAGGTCAGACTACATTGACATCTTGGAGAAAGACCTTGAAACCACTAGCAGATTGTATCCAATTAGATCCAGGGTATGAGCACTTTTTCATGTTTTTCTGTTGGTTGGTTACTGTAATGGTAAACACTGGTTGTCAGCTTGGATGGATCTAGAATCACCTAGAAGACAAAGCTCTAGGCATGTCTGCAAGGGAGTTTCTGGACTGGGTTAGTTGATGTGGGAAGATCCACCCTAAAAGTAGAAGGGCCATTCCATGGGCAGGGGTCATTGACTGAATAAAAAAGAAGCCAGGTCACCATACTCTCCCTACCATGATGGACTGTGTTAGAATGGAAATGACCACCATGAGAGACCGTTCTGAAAGGAGAGACTTTAATAGGAGGAAAGGGACCCCGAGCTCCAGGCTATCTCCCAAATGGGAAAGAGCGAAAAACAAGATCAAGACAGGGTTTTAAGGGAAATGTCTGGGTTGGGGGAAGGGGCCAGATGGTCATGTAGCTCTCAGCATCAGGAAGGACAGTGCCTCACGCCAGACAGAGACACAGCAGGTGGGGGGCTTTATCTCCTGTTGAGGAGGCAGGCTTTGGTTTCCGTGTTGAAACTTCTCTTGAAGCTGGTTGGGGGAGGGGACCAAGGTGTTGCCTGACTTCAGACCTAACAGACTGTACCCTCAAACCATGAGCCAAAGTGAACCCTTCCTTCCTTCAGCAGCTTTTGTCAGGTATTTTGTCATAGTAATGAAAAAAGTAACAACAGGCACTGTGTAAACTTTTAAGAATAATAATAAGATAAAGCCAAAAATCGGATAGCCAGGGACTGTTCACCTTGGCCTAGTGTGTGAAATATGGGCCATGATATCACCCACTCTCCCTGGCACACAGGTAATGAGGGCAAGATTGTTGGAAGGGTTGCTCATGGGACAGTCATTTCTTAAAGATAAATGACCCCAGCAGCAGCACAACGCTGTGTGGCTTGTTAGGAGGAGTCACTTTTCCCAAGCATTAATAAGATCTCAGGAACACAGTTGTCCTTGCTTCCTACAAGTCCTCAAAAAAAAAGGGAAAAAAAAAAGAAAGAAAGAAAAACTCTAAAGTTTTAAGTTTTCTCAATATGTAAGAACAAGTGATCAAAATTAGCCCAAGTTGCAAGATAAGTTAAGCTTTCTTTCATTATTTCAATTAACTGGAACTCCAAAACCCAAACCTACCAGGACCTTAAAGCCAAGTTTTCAGTACATGGTCAAACAATGGATTGAAGTCCAGTAGCTCAACATAGAAAGACAGCCACCTTCCTCCCCCTCCCCCCACCCTCAAGTCACTAACCAGACATGCCTTTCATCACCTGTTATCACCTCCTGTAGGTGGCACCTGTGCTCTCAACTTGCTCTTAGAAATTGGTGACCTCCGATGCTTTTTAACCTCCCTCCAACTCACTGTCATTGTGAGTCCAGCATTGGAATGTGTCGCCAGTGTTTGTCACCAGGAGACCTGAGCTGGGGACAGCCAGGCTGCTGTGCAGGCGACCCATTCAAACAACAGCTGAATGGAGCCATGAATGGAACTGAAAATAAGAAGCCCATGATATTGTCAAGATACCTACTGACTCCGGTTTTCAGAGCCCCTTGGGAGGTAGAAACAGGATCCCTTTCCACCAGCAAGCAGATTTCAGGGGACCTGAGGAGTTGGGGATGAGGAAAATAGAGAGCAAAACAAATCAAAACAAAAAAAAAAAGAGCATTGGCATCTCGGTTCCGACTAGAAGAAAGCCCCTGGCTCTGAACCAGGATGTCAGGAGCCTGGCCAGCTCTGAGGAGGGGATGTGGCAGGAGGACAGGTGCCTGGAGTGACCCGAGGTGTCCTGCACCTCCAGCCGTGGTCCAGGGAGCCCGCAGGCAGGCTTTCTCTTACCTGGCTGGTGATGGATGGGCAGCGCAGCTGGGAAGATGTGGGACCCAGCTGAGCATGGCTCCGTGAGACCACCTCCTGGCTCACGGGCCGGCGGGCGAGGGTGGCCGCCTCACCTCCACCCCCCAGCCTAGCAAAGCATCCACAACATGCAGCTCTGCAGCTCGGCGGCTCCTGACAAGGGAAAGAGGAGCGCGGGCAGGCGAGGGGCGGGAGGCGGAGGAGGGAGGGGAGGGGGCACCTCTGACAGATGGGGGAGGACGCCGCTCCAGCAGGAGGGCACTGCCTGGGTGGTGTGGCTCTCCTGCTGGCGGCTCTTTGGAGATCTGGGAGAAGCAGGGGGACAGAAGAGATCACCTGGGCACAAAGAGGGGGCAGGTAACTGGCTGGGGGAGAGAGCGGTGACCTGCTTTTGCTTGGAATCCCTCCAGAGCATGAGCCTTGGCTTCATGAACTTGGGGACTTGGGGAGACAGGAAAGCTGGGAAAGGGGAGAAGAGAGCCCCCCTTCCTGGTCTCCCTCGCTTTCCATAATCAACAAATTATTTAAGCTTAGGATTCAGAATGGCCAGGTGATTTATACAAACCCAGCTCCAACTTTTGCATAGAGGAGAAAAATATTACACTTGCATGAGTATTAAGCAGTGAGTGTTCTGTGTGTCCTTTGTCACCCTGTGTGGGGGCAAGACGGACTGCCCTCTCTGCAGAGGAGGGGGATCATGGTGGCAGGAGCACGATGGGATGAGGAGGGGGTGCAGAGAATGTGCCGGGTGATCCTTCTGTCAGTAAGGTTCCATTTGGATGGTCAGAAGCAAACCCTTCTGGCCAGCTTGGGCCGGTGCCCAGAGCTGCTTCTGAGCACTCGGGAAGCCCTTCGCATCCAGTCTAGAGTGTCCATGTGCGGGTTCACTGCACAGGCCCGGGGCTGACAGTTACCGGCTCTGTTTACAACCACAGCCAGAGAGGGAGGCTGACAGAGAAATAAATAAACAAACAGTGGAAGCCAGAAAAAAACCAGAGGAAGCTGCAGCTGGGGAACGCTCCACAACAGCAGCTAAAGAGGGCAAGAGAGCTCAAATAAGGGCTGTCTCCCAAGGGAGGCAACAGGGTGCCCAGGGTGAAGAGTGGGACGAATGCAGAATTCCAGGAAATGGTCCTTCCCCACTGCAAACTGGTTCTCCTTGTCCAGCCTCTTTCAAGAGGATGACTGGCCCAGAGCCCAGAGACGACCCCTCAAGGAATAGATGCTATCACGGCTACCAGGACTCAGCCTCTGTAGAGTTCATATTACCATTTGGCTGCTGCCTTCAAACACTGCTCCAGTTTGACACAATCGGGTCATTACAGCAAACCACTGTTGAGAGCCTACTGTGTGCTGTGAGGGATGGTGAGGTGACAGATACCTTTGTCATGCCAGATGATGGGACAGATTCAAATAGCTGGACTGGAGTGATAGCTCATTGTTTAAAGACACTTGCTTGCAAAGCCTTCTGACAGTTTCAATTCCCCAGCACCCTAAAGCGGGGTACAAAGTGGTGTGGCACATGACTCTGGATTTTGTTTATAGGAGTAAGAGACTCTGGCATACCCAGACATACACACATACAAACATATGTGCAAATAAATAAATTTAACAAAAGATAGTCAAAGAGCTGGGATAGCTGGGTAACATATGCATAAACAATCCAAGTATTCAAAAACGGGGAAGGGGGGTCACCTGACCTGCACACTACATCCATTGGGCTCCTGGTGGATTTTGAAAGTATCACTGACTAGGATGACTCATGGCTCAGAAAACAACCTGGACAAAGTGCAGAGCCTAGAAGTGTCTGGAGTGTTGAGGGGTATCTTCCTAGGGAGGCAGGAATAGAAAGTTGAGTAGGACAGGAGGCCAGGGTGGAGGAGTCAATGTTGATAAAATCATTTCCTCAGATCTATGTGTTTTTTGTTGTTGTTGTTTTTGTTTTCCAAGGTAAGGTCTCTATAGTGGTTTGATTCAGGTGTTCCCCATAAACTTAAGGTGTTCTGAATGCTTGATCCCCAGCTGATGGCAGTTTTGGAATTGGAACCTTGTTGGAGCTGTGTTGTTGGGGGTGGGCTTATGGAGGTTATAGCCAGCTTCTCCTTGCCAGTGTTTGGCACACCTTCCTGTCGCTGTTTGCAGTGCTATAGTGGAGGTGATGTCCACTCTCTGCTCATGCTGTCATTTTCCCTGCCATCATGGAGTTACCCCTTGAGTCTGTAAGCCAAAATAAACAAACCCATGCCTCCCATCAACTGCCTTTGGTTGGGTTCTTTGTCTCAGCAATAAAAAAAAAAAAAAAAAAAAATGACTACAACAGTTTTGGTACCAGAAATTAGGATTGGCTGTTGCTGCTGGAACCCTGATTCTGTGGCTTTGGACTTTGGGGACTGATTTGCAAGAGGAATGTGAACGGATTTGAAACCTTGGCCTAGGAGATGCCTTGCAGTGCTGTAAGTTCATCTGTCAGGGTTTAAAGACCTGAATGCAGTAAGAACAATGGACTGTGAAGTTTGGCTTATGAGGGTGAGAAAGAACTTTGTCGGGACTGGTTTAGAAGCAGTTTGTGTGAGAGGCTTGCTGCATTCTGCCTTCCTGTGCCCTGAGAACTTGTACAGGGTTGCTATGTGTGGAAATGGACTGGTGTGAGCAGATGGAGATGGAACAGAAAGAAAGGAAATCTTTGGGCTGAAACAGCTTACCAGTTCAGCTGCAATTGTTTGAGAGATTACAACCATTGAGATTGGGCCAGGTGATGTGCACTGGGACAGCAGGAAGAATGCAGACTCTTTTGAAGCGAGGGGCCTGAATGTTGAAGTTTTCCTGCTCTTCAAAGTTGGCTTTGTTCCCCCCTGGACTAACAAGTTGGTGATCCACCTGGTTCTATGGGATAGAACAAATGCAGAAAGAAAGGATCATAGGATTGTGACGCTTTTTTAAAAATATTTTATTTATTCATTTTCAAGCAGATATATATATATATATATATATATATATATATATATATATATATATATAGAGAGAGAGAGAGAGAGAGAGAGAGAGAGAGAGAGAGAGAGAGAGAGAGCACCAGGGCCACCACCTTGTGGGTCTGGCTTATGTGGGTACTGGGGAATTGAACCAGGGGCCTTAGGCACTGGAGGCAAGTGCCTTAACCAATGAGCCATCTCTCCATCCCAATGACACGGCTTTGTTTTTTTTTGGAAATGGCTATGGGCAGTATGAAGCAGGAGTGTTGGACTGCCTGCATGGAATCCCAATGGAGCCATGAGGATGAACAATGGGTTGCAGTACAGACCCAGTGAAATGCCATAACTATAGGGTGGCTGCCAAGGAGAGCTGCTAGCGCTGGATGAAGTTTTCCTGGACTGTGAGTAGCCAAGCTGGAGGGGCAGAACTGGAACTCCAGAGACCAGTCACTGGTTGTAATCTGACTTGGAGTTAGAATTTGATGTTTGCCCTGGTTTTTTTTTTTTTTTTTTAATCTTGTATTGGTTCAATTTGTCTTTGCCCAATGCCATCTTTTGCAGTGTGAATGTTCTGTGCCATTAGGTTTTTTGTTTGTTTGTTTTGGTATTATGCCTCAGTTGAAAGACCTTGGATTATGGGATGTTTGAATATCATCAGGACTGATAAAAACTGTGCAGACTTTTGGAGTTGAATGCATTGTATTTTACATCATGTATGGTTATCAGTTTATGGAGGGCCAGAGGCAGATTGTGGTGGTTTGATTCAGGTGTCCTGCATAAACTCAATGGGTTCTGAATGCTTGATCCCCAGCTGATGGCAGTTTTGGAATTGGAATCTTGTTGGAGCTGTATTGTTGGGGGTGGGCTTATAGAGGTTATAGCCAGCTTCCCCTTGCCAGTTTTTGGCATACCTTCCTGCTACTGTTTGCTGTGCTGTGATAGAGGTGATGTCCACCTTCTGTTCATGCTGTTGTTTTCCCTGCCATCATGGAGTTTTCCCTCAAGTCTGTAAAAATAAACTGATTCCTTACAAAAGCAGCTTTTGGTCAGGTTCTTTTCCACACAGCAACAAGAAAGCTGACTACAACCATCTCGCTCTAGTCTGGGCTGAGTAGAGAAGAACTGGAGGAAAATGAAGCTGATCAAAAATTAGGACACATTCCAAGGTGAAAGAGGGTGAGAGCCAAAATAAGACAATGGGCATGAGAGGAAGACAGGGGTATGTTCAGAATGGGAGAGCCTGGGGGGTGTGAAGACAGGGGTATGTTCAGAATGGGAGAGCCTGGGAGGGTATGAGGACAGGGGTATGTTCACAATGGGAGAGCCTGGGGGTGTAAAGACAGGGGTATGTTCACAATGGGAGAGCCTGGGGGGGGTGTGAAGACAGGGGTATGTTCACAATGGGAGAGCCTGGGGGGGTGAAGACAGGGGTATGTTCACAATGGGAGAGTTTGGGGGAGGTTGAGAATGATGCTACAACCTGTCATTTGAGCAGTAACTATGAAGATTCATAGAAGAAAGAGCAGCTTTGGTCTGGTAAACCCTGTAATGTTCTTGGTTTGGGATTGGCAGAGCTCTGTTGTTATCCCAGGACGGAAGATGAAGAAGAGATATGAAATACAGGTTTCTACCCTAAACCAAGAGATGGTGGTAATAGATGGAATCACTCAAGGAAAGCGAGAAGAGATGGTCTGGGGACAGGTCCTGAAGAAGTGACTGCATTTAAATAAAAGGTGACCCAAGCAAAGACAGTGTTATGTCTCGATTGAGTCTCAGCCTTTTGACTAAGATCAAGTGTGGAGTATTGGAATTTAGATTTTCATCTGTCACAAAAGAATATCATTTTTTTTGCTGCCCAAAGACTGAGGAAAGAAATATCTCAAACTACAGAAGGAGATGCTAAGCACATGGGTTGGGAAGGTTTGGCTTAAAGGAATGAAATGGAAAAAGGTCAAATAGCAAAATGTGACTAAGCTTTCAAAGCCACAAAAATGAATATTTCTTTAAAGAATAAAAACAGCCCTTCATTCTTGTATCTTAATGCCAAGCACATAGGAGGGGCCTGTTTATTAGAATAAACTGAATGGAGAACTTGGGGTGGGAAGGAGAAGGGCTTAGCTTTCAGAACAGGGACATCAAAGTGAAGTTGTTTTTGAGGAATAAGGGATAGGAAATTGTTGCTTACTGAAACTACAAAAAAAGTCAAAAAAATGTCCACAGAAATAACAAAGAAAAGAATCTGGGTTTGAAACTGCATATACATTTCTTTACCTATCTCTGCTTAAGAAGTTCTACCACTTTCTTGGTGAAGACGGAGTAAAAGAAATAGACCACACTACAGTCTATGCTACACTTTCATCAACTTAAAATGAACTATTTCAAGAGTAATAGATGTACTGTCTCCTACAGATACAGCATTTAGGGAACTTGGTATTATGCACATATCTTTATTCATTCACTTGCCAATTTTCAGTTAGAATATTTATTCTTGGGCTGGGAAAATGGCTCCATGGTTAAAGACACTTGTCTGTAAAGCCTGATGGCCTAGGCTTGATTCCTCAGCACCCATGTAAAGCAAGATGTAAAGTGGCACATGCATCTGGGGTTCATTTGCAGTGGCTAGAGGCCCTGGCACATCCATTCTCTTTGTCTCCTCTCTATCTCTCTCTGCATGAAAACAAATAAATATAATTTTTTTAAAAAAGAGAAAGATTGGAACCATGAGAAACTTAGATTAGTACCCCATTTGGTTATTTTGGTGAAATGAATTCTCCCATTCAATAGAGAGCTATTTGAGAGCAGAAGCCATAGCTAACTTTTGATCCTGGTGTCTGCAGCTGTGTTATGCCTGCCACATAACAAGTGATTCTCCCAAAAGAAATCTTTACTTTGAAGGAAGAAAGGAAGAACAAGAAGGGCAGAAGAGACTAAATCACGGGAAGGGGGAAAAGGATTGGGAAAGGCACATGAGCAGATACAGTCAGAGGGTGTGGTCAACAAAAGATGGCCCCTGAGACTTGTGAATGTCATACCTAGTATGTTGGGAGGTCGCAGACCCCTGGCCCCCTGTGGGTAGCCCAAGTCTCACCGGCCAGCAGGAGAAAGGGCTTGATAGGGGAGAGGTGAGGAATACAGTCAGACATACACACATGACTGGGAGAAATGTCGGGCAAATCTCATTTTTATTTGAGCACCCGAAGCCCTTTTATAACCCGAGGCTGCATTGTTCAGCCAATTTCTCTCAAGCAATAAGATTCAAACTTTTTGGCGAGAGCCAATCAGCAGAGTACAGCAGAGAAAAGTATTGCCATGTAAAACGAAACTCAGCAAGCAGGAACAAAGCTTATCAGCTACACAGAATTCAACAAACAGGATCAAGGCTTATCAGCTACTACTTCTGCCTCCTGGGATTAAAGGCGTGTTGGGATTAAAGGCGTGTGCTACCACGCCCAGCTTTATTCCACATTCTAAAACTTAGTTTAAGGCTGGGGCCCAACACTAGTACACAAAAGAGACTTTCAGGTTTGAGTCAGGTAAAAGACCTTGATATAGGAAGCTTGTCCTGGGTTGTCTGGGTAGGCCCATTCTAATTACCTGTGTTCTTAAAACTAAAAGAGGAGAGATCAGAAGGTGAAGCCAACAGCATGATAGAGCCTTGATCCGGGTTTGCTGGCTTTGAAATGGAGGAAGAAGGCAGGAGCCAAAGAGCACAGTTGCCTCCAGAAGCTGGAAAATCACCTCGGCCAACAGTCATTAGGGATACAGGATGCCAGTCCTGCGATCTCAGGAACCCCAAAGAGCAGGAACAGAGCGCCTTCAGAAAGGAGTCAGCCCTTAATGTGAACTCCTGTGAGCTGTGAGACTTCCAGCCCATAGAACTGTAAGATAGCAAGTCTGAATTATAGACATCACAATCTGTGGGGTCATTTGTTATGGCAGCAACAGTAAACTAATATCCTAGAGCTGTTCTTGGTAGTAAAAGCATTTCTACATTTAGATAGGAGTGAAAAGCAAAAGATAATGAGAATTAACCATATAGAGATACAGAAATTAAATGGCCTCTGCTTCTGAGTAAGATTTAAATCTCCCCAACACACTCACAACTGAGTGTCTGAGCTCAATCTTACATAAGTTATTAGACTCCCTTATTTCCCAGCAGATCTTTCTTCCAGACAAAAATGGCTCTCTCTCTCTGATTGATTAGCCTCTCTCAGGGATGGCTTTCTCTCCCATACAGTATTGAATGTGATAGGGAACATAATTAATGGTTAAGGCTTACAACAAGAAAAGTAGAGAAGAGGCCACTTTCTTTGCCAGTGTTACCAGTGGTCTGTGTCTGGGTGTTTCTAGGTTCTTGGTATCTTATTCAAAGAACTAGAAAAGACACACATCAGGAAAAACAACAAGAGACTTAATTAAGAGCAGAGTGATAGTACAGGTGGGAATACACTGTCAAAGGGACAGCAGGTCACCTAAGCGAGAAAGTACTCAAGAGCCATGCAATGTTGCTTGGGAGTTCTTATGAGCTTCAGGGGAAAAGCTGGTTGCTAGGGGCCTAGTTTGGGTTATTCTCTGGTTTGACAAATTTGTTATATAACTTTATCTCCACTGCATATGTCCCTTCCCATGTCAAATCTGATTTTAATCATATGTATGCCCAATTATGCATAGGCATAAGAAAGTAAATAGGGAATTTTCCTGAAAGCTTTACTCAGAGGACACAGTGTATCTTAACATTCATGTACCCAAGACTAGCCCAGGCTGGATAACTCCCTGTCTCCTGATCTTGGAACATATGTGAACAGAAACCAAATGTAAAAGAGGAGTCATTAATGGTTAGTGTTGTAGTCAGCTTTCTTATTGCTGCACTGATGCAAGCTGCTTGTGGAAGAATGGATTTTGGCTTACAGACTCAAGGGGAAGCTCCATCAAAAATGATGACATGAGCAGAGGGTGGACATCACCTCCACCACAGCACTGAAAACAGCGGCAGGAAGGTGTGCCAAACACTGGCAAGAGGAAGCTGACTTATAATACCCATAAGCCCACCCCCAACAACACAGCTCCAGTGAGGTTCCAATACCCAAACTGCCATCAGCTGGGGATCGACCATTCAGAACACATTTATTTGTGGGGAACACCTGGATCAAACCATGACAGTCTGTCCCTGGCCCCCACAAACTAGTAATCATAAATGATGCAAAATACAATGCATTCAGCTCAATTCCTTAAGTCCCCATGGTTTTTCTTTCAACTGAGCCATAATACAAAAAAGCAAACCCATAATAGCACAGAACATTCACATTGCAAAAGATAACATGAGGCATAGCAAAAACAGATTGAACCAATATAAGATTTAAAACAAGCAGGGCAAAAACAAACTCTAACTCCAAGTTCAATAATTCTAACCAGTAACAAGTCTCTTGGAGATCTGATTCCACCCTTCCAGCTCTGCTACTCAGTCTGGGAAAACTTCATCTGGTGCTGGCAGCTCTCCTTGGCAGCCATACATAGTCCTGGCATCTCACTGAGTCTCCACTGCAACCCACAATTCATCCTCATGGCCCCATCAGGCCTCCCAGGCAATCTAGCACACCTGCTTCACACTGCTGATGGCCAAATCCATGTTGCAAATCCAAGACCCTCTCTTCCTGCATTTGTTATACTCCATAGTTCCAGGTGGGCTACCAACTTGTTAATCCAAGTGGAACAAAGCTTTCTGGCCCTTACTTCAAAGAGTCCACATTCTTCCTGTTGTTCCAATGCAGACCAGCTGGCCCAATCTCAATGGTTGTAATCTCTCAAACAACTGCAGCTGAACGGGCAGCAGTTTTGGCCCAGAGATTTCATTTCTTTCTGTGCCCTCTCCATCTGCTCACACCAGTCCATCTTTACGTAAAACAACCCTGCACAGGTTCCCAGGACACAGGCAGGCAGAACTGAGCAAGTCTCTCACACAAACTGCTTCTGGCACAGTCCTGACAAGGATTTTTCTTACCCTCATAAGCCAAACCTCACAGTCCATAGTCCTTACTTTCAACTCTGACCAGAATGTCTTTCAACTCTGACCAGAATGGTCCATGAAGCTGTACTTATAGCACTGCAGGGTGTCTCTAAGGCCAAGGTTTCAGATCTGTCCACATTCCTCTTGCATATCACTTCCAAAAGGCCAAAGCCACAGAATCAGCATTCTAGCAGCAACAGGCCCACTCTCTGATACCAAATTTGTTGTAGTTAACCTTTCTCTCATTGCTGCAACAAAGAACCCAAACAAAACTGCTTGTGAAGGAATGGGTTTATTTTGGCTTACAAACTCAAGGGGAAGCCCCATCAAGGCAGGTAAAATGATGGCATGAGCAGAGTGTGGACATCACCTCCACCATAGCACTGCAAACAGTGGCAGGAAGGTGTGCCAAACACTGGCAAGGGGAAGCTGAATATAACACCCATAAGCCCGCCCCCAACAACAAAGCTTCAGTTAGGTTCTAATACCCAAACTGCCATCAGCTGGGGATTGATCATTCAGAACATATTCATTTGTGAGGGACACCTGGATCAAACCATGACAGTCACTAAGGAAAGAGACTTATTCCATTATTTGAAGAGAGGTATGTGTACATTAATTGATGCATACAGTGGAGTTTAGAAGCTTCTTTTGTCGTTGTTCCTTTGACTATTAACTATCCATCTTTCTATTGATAAAGCCATGCACTGCATTCACACACACACACACACACACACACACACACACACACACACATATATATATATATATAATTTCATTTTTCTGTGGTCAGTGACAACTTTACCTTTGTCGCCTATAAATGACCTTTATTAGGAAAGCACTGGCCCATATCACTGTATACATGAAATAATTACCCAGAATACCAAATGACCTAAACAGAAATGGTATTAATAATAACATCTAAAAAATATCCTAGCATTTATGTTCTTTATTTATGTCTTGTTTTGAGACAGGGTCTCATGAAGACAAGGCTGTCCTGAACTCACTATGTAGACCAGGCTGGCCTTGAGCTCATGGAGATCCACCTGCCTCAGCCTCCCACATGCTAGGGTTACAGGCATGAAACACCATGCCTGACAGCACTCATATTCTTTGTGAACTCTGGAAATACACACTGGAGCAAGCTTTGAGCTTCACAGGTGAATAGTGAGTGAACTTTTCAGCACCCCAAAAGTGGAGATACTCTATGAAACAGCCACAGAAGCAGCAGTACACTCTGAAGGAAGACCACCCCTTCTCCATTATTGTCTTGTTTCCTGCTGTATCTTGTTTATTTGAGGCAGGCTTTCACTCTGTAACTGCCTCAGGCTCTTGATCCTCCTGCTTCCATCTCCGGAGAGCTGGGATCGTAGGCACGTGCCACCATATCTGACCTCCACTGAGCACACTGGAAACTGTGCAGCTGTTGCAGCTCAAGAATCCCATGGAAAATGATCCAGATAAGCCAAATCTAAAATCAACAGTCACTCACGTAACAGCTTTCCACCAACCCAGACTCATAGCAGATATGAATGGCCTGGGATGCAGAAGTGGTCCACAGACAAGGCAGAAATAAGAAAAAGAAAGAACCTGTCTTTCAAAAGAAGAGGCATTTTTCTAGTCCACATCAGCTGGCTCATTCACTCATCTTGATAGGAGAGACCAGGAGTAAATGTCAGATTACACAAGGTTGATACACATGCCTGAGATAAACATTTAGTTATGTAGTGAGTCTGGTACATGTGCAATTTCAAAATTACCACAGAATCCTGCATTTATATCTCTCTACCCATTTACAAACATCTGTGCCTAAATATATTGCTCAATACAAAATTGTTAGCAGGATGGATGCGTGTCTAAACCGTCTTCTTGCGTTTTTGGGACCGAATTTAATCAACTTGTGTTTATTTAGCACCTACTATGTGCCAAGCATTGTGCTAAGAAAAACATTGCTAGGGCAGCTCCCGTGAATGAAATAGTGGTCATTTCTTCTCTGGTTCTCACTTGACCAACCCTACCTCTGTCAGTCTGTCAGAACCCACCCAATTAAAAAAAAATCTACCAATGACTCACCTCATTAGCATCCCAATCTATTCTTAACATGTCCCTCAAAGCCCTCTTTTTGTTTCTGAACTGCTGTTGCTCCCAGCCTAGTCTCTGATTTGAAACCTTTGGGTCTGGTACCCTAACTTCAATCTGTCTATGTGCTATTGCTTTATACTATTACTGTGCAACACAGCACTCAAAACCTTAGACACTCTGTGAAATAACTACCATCTTTTAGCAACTGTGTATCTCTGACTCATGGTGGGGCTGGGCCTGCCTGTCTGATCCTGGGGGCTGGCTCATGAGCCTGAGTCAGCCGGTGGATCAGCTGAGGCTGCGTGGTCTAAAATGACCTCACTAACAAGTTTGGGGCTTGGGCAGGGCCACATGTTTCTTGTCACCTAATCATCTATCTAACGGCACAGGTAGGATTTCCGAGAGAAAGAGCAGAATGCAGGCACCTCATGATGCCTAGATTTGGAACTGATACAAGCTTCCCCTAATACAACTTGCTCACTAAACCAAGCCATAAAACAAGTCCAGGTTCAAGAGGTAAGGAAACAAATCCCATGCCTTGATGAGAAAGGCTACCCGGTCACATAATAAGGACAAGGATAAAGGGAGAAGTGGAGAGTGAGGGCCATTTATAGTACAAGTCTACAATAATCTGGGTACTTGAGTTTATTTCTAGAGCTTGAATCTTCCAGCTTTCAAACCTGACTCCTCCCTGACATTTCCTTCAGATAAGACTCTCCATTCAATTTCTAGTCTGTTAGGGGGCATCCTAACATCCAGGAGCCAGTTTCCTTACTAAATAATTTCTCTCTAGTCTTGAAAAAATAGAACCCCTTCAAGCTATTATTAAAAATAGATATCTGAACCAGGCTGAACTCCAGCTGACAAGTGTAATCAAAATTCCGATACCCAGGGAGGACAGACCACATAAGAAGAGTCCTTACAAAGTGTTTCTAAAACAAGGCTCAATCCTTGTGAAATGACAGAAATAAAATACGATGTCCTGACAATTCTAAAACACTTTCCCCCCCACATTTTAACATTTCTGTAACCAAAATGTCTTATAGTCTGTGTGTACCTATAATGTGATAGGATTGGTAACACCCCTAAAAGCTAAAGCTCTAGTAAAAACATATTTCATTTTTCAGTTGTCAGAATGTGTAACTGAAGTGAAACTCCATTCTTCATTGGCAAATATCAATTGAGTGCTTATTAGAATAATTCAAACTGAAGTAAGGAAAAGTAAGGCTATGAGAACTGAGCTTTCCAGGGCTTTGGTGAGTTACTGTCACCAATCCAGGGGATCAGAGGGGACACTGGTAACCCCAGAAAGGATGAGACAAGTGACCAATCATTGTCCTCACTCAGCATTTACTAGGATGGCTGAGGATCATTGCCAACAAGTAGATGTGAGGTCTGTCTCTACCTCCCCTGCTACCCTCTGTCACAAGCATACTAAACAGAATAGAGAAAAATGTAGAATCGAGAAGGGAGAAGCCAGAATCATGCAAAACGCACCACGTGATTGATGGCCTTTGAATAATGAGCGAGCATGAGCCAGGTGTGGTGGCTCATGCCTGGAATTTCATCACTCAGGCGGCTGAGACAAAAGGATCATTGAGTCCCAGGCCAGCTGGGGCTACAAAGTGAGACCCTGTCTCAGAAACCAAGCAACAACAAAAGGAGCTGGCATGATTTGGTTTGTTCCATGGTTTGTCAGTTGGATGGTTAGATAGTAGTTAAGATTGGAGGCTCTGGACTCAGACTGCTTTGATGTGAATCTCAGCTCCATTATTTAAAAGCTGTGTTCCCTAGTAAAATGTGGTGACTCTAGCTTTCATAAGGTAGACAAAGAAGGATGGAAGTTCAAGGTCATCCTTGATCAAGTCAGAGGCCAGCCCGTACTACATAAGACACTGCCTCGAAAAACCCAAAACAATTAAAATAAAATGGTATGACTTTAGGCAAGTGATTTAAGGCTGTGGTGCCTCAGTCTTTGCATGCTTAAAGCAGGGATCTTAGATGAATTACGGTGATGTGCATAACCACGCACATTTATTTCCCTATAATGAATATGGAGTTACATATATTCAGATGTCTAGCTAGTGCTCAGACTTGCAGTGTCTTTGATAAAAAAGAGCCCTGAAAACATACGAAACCATTGGGAAGAAAATTTAAAAAAAAAACAATTTTGAAAAGGTTAAGGCAGAAGACAGGTTATGGCAGAGGAGTTATAACTTTCGCATTTTGATTCATCCTGGTATTAGCAGCCGCCTCTCCTCCTCCTGTGCTTTCTTCACTCCCCCCGCCTCCATCCCTGGGCCAGAGGTTTTCACACCACCAGAAGGCAGGCCTTCATTCATTTATCAGGGCAGCCAGGGCTGAATGGCTTTTCTTTTCCCAACAAGGTCCTGCATGTGGAATCCAGGGATGGTGCTTTCATGGAATGTGGGGAGAGAGTGTGGGGTGGAGAATGTGAACTTGGGCACATAGACAGCTCCTCCTCCTTCCTGGGAGCAGAGATTAGCTTGGGGACCCAGGCCTCCATGGCGGGAAGCCAAGGGAAGCCGGCCCCCAGAAATTGGCACAGGGCAAGTGGGAAGCATTTCACAGAGCAGTGTAGACACGCGCCATATGGCGGTGTCCTCAGAAACTTCCGAGCAGATCCCTGCGCCCAGGCTCCGCAAAGCCGGCTTGGTTGCTGCAGGGTTTTTGAGGGGAGTCACAGAGCCCCCCCCCAGAGTATTCGCAAAGGGGTTCAGAGAGGATGCAGGGAAAGCCCAGGGGGGCCGCGATGTGCCACAAGCCGGGCCTTCCTGGCAGGACGGATATCTCTATTCCTGGAGCCACAAGTTCTGAGAGCTAAAGAAAGGGATCCCTTGGGGACGGTAATGAACGTGCCAGCTTGCTTCAGCTGTTTGATTAATGACACATGAGAACACTTGGGCAAATGGAGCAAACCCTCCCTGTGCCTGGCCAGGAAGCAATCCGGGGGTCTCACACCCCACAGGGCAAAACCTGTCCCAGCTCCTGGGTCCTGAGGGCACCACAGTGTGCTCTGAGCACAGGGAGGGGGGGGGGGGCTCCATCTGCTCCTTCCCCATTCTCTGCTTCTGCGACAGGGAGGAAGGGGACCCTCAGCTGCTTGGCTGGCCCTGCCAGGCCATTGGCTGACACGTTTTCAAAGGCTTTTATGAAACTGTAGTTGCTGGGCAGCAGCTGAAGCCATTTACCCTGAAAAATGGAAGGAAGCAGGTGTGACCACTCACCCCAACCTGACCTCCCAAGCCCCCCACCTCCCTCAGCTGAGTGGTGTTTCAATGAGCACAGCAATGCCTGGGGCCTAAACATTCCTCCCCAAATGCAGTTCTTCTTGGCTTCTCCCTGAAGGAAAGGAAGGAAGGGTGATGGTTGGTGGTGGGGTTTTGGAGGGGGAGAGGGGGGCGTGGGTGGAGGCTGGGTTCCAGAAGAGACTCTGGCTGCCTAAAGTCGGCTGATGGATAATCCAGCTTCGGGTCTCCAGAGCCTTGATGGCACAGGGGTGCTGGAATCTTCTTGGGAAGAGCAAACATTATTCATTCGATTTCACATTTTAGAAAATACACAAAAATGAAATGCTTTACTCAAAAATGGAAGCGATCCCTACTGTTTGCTCTTACCTGGTGAACTGTTGTGTTTGAAATGACTTGAATTTCACACTTTGCATTCGAAAGGACTGTTTCATGATCACCTAATTTGATCATCACAACAACCAGCGGACGACTGACTTTGGGGAAAATTGAAACACCAGAAAAAAATGAATTATCTAAGTTAGCTTTATACTGAATAATATACAAGTGGGATTCAGATTCAAGTTTTCCAGAGTGAAGCCCAAATTTCTTTGCAATATCCTCAATTAAAAATAAAATTGGAGCAGGCATTGATTTCTTTGTTGAAAAAGAGTCCCACACTGTAGCTTATTCTGGGCTGGTCCAGGCTGGCCTTGAACTTGAGGTGATTTCTTGATTGAGTGATTGATTACCAGGGTCATGCTCTATCTAGCCCAGGCTGACCTGGAATTCACTGTGTAGTCTCAGGGCAGTCTTGTACTCACAGCGATTCTTCTACCTCTGCCTCCCGAGTGCTGGGGTTAAAGGGAAGGCATCAAGGAATGGTAACAGATCCATCATATAAATTTACCCAAAGTGTTGGCTATGTCTTCTAGGGAGCATATTTAAAGTGTCACAAGTGATATTTACGTCTTATCCACCTGCCTGTAGCTTTATCTCAAATGAGGCAAATAATTCAGAGTGGTGATACAGGGTCAAACATTGGGATTTGGATTGGACAAGAGACAAGCATTATTTATCTGTGAGCAGAATTGTGACATCAAAGCAAAAGCATTTTAAGAAACTACACTAGGCAACAAAGCACCCAGTGCAGAGGAAAAGTTACTGGCTCCTTGAGACATAGCCATGTCCAGTTCAGTTTTTCTTTAAGAGAAATGCAGCTTTTTTTTTTTTTTTGCAAGAAGAACGAGAGAATGGATGTACTAGGGCCTCTTGTCATCACAAACCAACTCCAGACACATGCACCACTTTGTGCATCTGGATTTACATGGGTCCTGCGGAATTGAACTCGGGGCCAGCAGACTTTGCAAGGAAGCGCCTTTAACCACCAAGCCATCTCCCCAGCCTAAATACATCTTTGCAATCCCTTAAAGTGAACCATGCAACATAACAGAGGTTGCTGCAGTGCTTACATCAAAGGGAGCCACTGCTGGGAGAAGCCAAGGTTACAGGGTTGAACTCATTTGCTCTTCAAGCAAAACCTCCTTTCCAGCAGCCTGGAAAAGAGAACATTCCTTATAAAGGACCTTGGCCTCCAGCTTGCAATGGGGACTGACCTGAGTAAAATTGGGAAGTGGGACGTGGTAGCACAGGCTTTTAAGTCTCAGCCCTCGAGAGACTAAGGTAGGAGGATCACCATGAGTTCAAGGCCAGCCTGGGTCTACAGAGTGAATTTCAGGACAGCCTGGGCTAGTGTGAGACCCTGCCTTTAAATAAATAAATAATAGGCAGAGATAAAGGGGCAAAGGGGTCTTTGCAAGAGTTAGGTGAAGGCGTTGTGCTTGAGATGGTAAAACTCAGTCAACTGTGGCCATTCAGAACACCTTTATCTTTCTCGTCTAGCATTACAGAGTGTACCACATGGGACAGGCATTTGGAAAGGGTACCTGCTGCACCAGCAGACGGGTGAGGCAGCCAATCTGAAGAGTCTACGCAGTCTTGAGCTGAAATGCTTCAGCTGTCATCTACCCTCACATCTTCCCTCCTTCTCTGCTTTAAAGAAAAAAAAAAAACTTGTCTTCATGTCTTAAAGGACAATGGAACCAACCAGCTAAGCTGACAAGCTACTATGAAATTGTTAAAGATCCAATCTTAAGTAAAACATTTGCATTGTTTATGACTTCTTAAATAAATGAAATAACTTCCTAAAGAAATTCTGTTTGGCTTGGTTTGCTTTTTGAGACAGGCTCTCATGTAGCCCAGGTTGGCCTTAAACTTACTCTGTAGTCCAGGATGAACTTGAACTGATCTTCCTACCTCACTGTTCCAAGTGTTGGGATTTTAGGCATTCACCATCACAATGGACTAAAAATTCAATTGTTAAACTTCGTATTTAACCCCTAAGTGGTAATAGTGATGGGAATTTTATAGCAAGTCAAAGGCATAGGTCACTGGGAGATGATTCAACATGTTGAGAGATTAAAACTTTGGCCCTTCCCACCTCCTATACATAGTTAACAGGCCACCTTACCACAGATATATGGTCCAGTGAGTCACTTCCTGTGACTTCCTGGGAGTACAGTGGGTCACTGAAATGTGTAGGAAATGATGACGGGCAGGAACACTCACCTATCCATCCACTTATATTTCCGGGGACTTTTCTGACCCTCTCAGTGCTTGCTTGTGTGGTGCATTCTGGAACCTGGACAAAGCAGGGATGTTCTGAATGGCCCAGACTGGCAATACAATTCTGATCTGTGTCCTGACCTAAATTGTGCAAAAATCCCTTATCCTCTTTGAATTCCCTCTGAAAGGAAAGAAGCATTTCCATGACAATACAAGCATATGGGCAAGATGCTTGTGCAGTAGCAAAAGCCATAAACCAGAACCTTCGATGGGGGGTGTGGGAGAGCCTGGGAAAATGAAATCATCTGAAGAGAATATTGCACTACTCTGAAAAAAAAAAAAACTATCAAGGTCCCCACAAATCCTGCCTACAGTCCACACTCTCAAAAACCCTAAGCTCACCTGATGAGCTAGCAAATAGACCTGATAACTCCTAGCAAGCTTGCTCTATTCTGGAGGGATGGCCTGAGAGCGTCCTTGCATAGACTTCAGATGACAAAAAAAAAGATCCCTTCATTTTTGTGTCAACTCACTATAATTACTGGGTTTTTCTGGCCATACTTTCCCCAAATCCATGCCTACAATATCCTCAAACTTTTTCTCCATGTTCTAAAATAGAAATACAAAACCAATATCAACTATAACCTGATTATCTGAAAAAAATTGGGCCAGTGTAGGGTCATGGATAATAACCTCAGACAATTCTGGAAATCATTTAAATTTGCCTTTGGCCTACATCTGTTTATGTGAGTGCATTTCAAAGTCGACTCACCTTCCTAATTAACTTTTTGTTTGTATTCCCTCAGCACACACCGACAAGGGAAGTGGGGGGGGATGATGAGTGGGCTGAGTGTTAAGAAAAGCTGGTTTGAAATAAAACTTTGTAGGAGTTAAGCCACAAATTGAATCATTCATATAACAAATATTTATTGAACATCAACAAATGGTAAGGCACTTGGCTTCGTAGAAGATGTAAACTGGATTGTCTTTACCAAGAAGTATCTTTCCATCCTTTATATGACTGGAGTTTTACTGTCGCTTGAACTGTCTACCCCAATAGCTCTGTGTAACTCCAGCACCCACAGGACCTGAATGGTTTCTGATCTCCTGGGACTCACACAAACACTCATTCCTCTAATAACAATAATGTACACTTGGGAACTACTTTGCCATCAGGCATGGTGACATTTGCCTGTAATCCCAGCATCTGGGAGATAGAATTAGGTAGTCAAGGCCAGCCTTGGCTACATAGTGTGTTCCAGGCCAGCCTGAACTACCTGAAACATTCTCAGAAGAAAGGAGGAGGAAGGAGAGAAAGAGGAAAATAAAGAAGAAGAGAGAAAAGAAACTGCTTCTGATGGACTTGTCCATTCTTCCCTCCAAGGTAACCAAAAATGCTTGTTATCTCTGCCTCCTTTAGACAGTTTATGGCCACCTTTCCAGAGACCTGTTCCAAACCACTAAAAGGTTTCCCATCATTGTCCTAAAGCTGCTGTCACCATGGATTTCTGGAACAACCAGAAAATTGATAACGATCCTTATGACAAGGGAGTGAAACTAGCTGCAAGCATTGGTGAGTTAAGAGAGCCTCCTGCCCCACCCACCAAATGAGAACGATCTCCTATGTTGGTGAGTTGTGTGTGCCCTGGAGCAGGAGTAATTTATGGGAACCAAATTGCTCCCCACAAGTGATGACAAAAGGAGCATCTTGCATGAGCAGAACTGAGATAATAATCAGCCAGGCTTGATTATCGACTTGACCAGAACAACTTAATGATGCAACCTACTGCCCTTTCGCATCTCTTCCCGTATTTTAACTGAAAACTCCTGTTAGTGCCCTGAAGACAGACTTGTAGTCACTGAATCCTTTATCTCTTCCTCTTCCCAGGTCAGCCAGGTTGATGACATCTCTTTTCTCTGCCTTGGGACCATTAGTCATTTGTTTCCTTAGTGAATTCGGATGGGTAACCAGGCTTAATTTGTTGGGATGTCCTAACCCAGGACTTTTGCCCTAAGAATCTGGTATCAATAACTACAATTTTCTGTATTTCTCTGATTATATAAAACAGAAGTGTCTCTGCTCACATCGAACAACAGAAGAATCAATTCCCAAGGTATGAGAGCATTTATAATAACTTACTGGAAGGAATCTCCCTTGAGATTGCATGTCTGAATGTGTGGAGGGTTAATAATCAAGAAAGAAAATACTCATATCTCACAGGTCCTTTGTGAAGTCACTCTCGGGCAAGCCCATCACTTTCCTTTGGTGACCTTCAAGCCAGGAACCACAAGGGGAAAAGCTCACCCAATGCAGTCCTCCACAGAAGGAAAATGTATGTACCACCTGGGAAAAACAGGTAAGGGCTGGGGCCGAATTGAGCCAATCAATAGAGTGAGAAAAGGATGCATAGTTTTGACCCTTTACCAACACTGTCTTCTCTAAAACTGGTTCTTTTCTTCTCTCTGCCATTTCCAGTAGGAAAAAGAGGATTTGGCCTTTTCCAACATGTATGTGTCACTTGTCAAGTGTGAACCCCAGACCTACCCTCACTCCCCCACAGAACCAAGACATCCCTGATATACTGCTGGCAGTGAGGCTGGCCTCATTCTAGGGATGAGTGGAGAAGTCACATGAGACAATCCAGCCACACCATTGGTCAACTTTTCCCTGTCAGAGTCATTGACAGGCACTCAAGCCAGCCATACAGATCTGTGCACACATAAGCCAGGAACAGACATGAGTCCTGACAGCAGGTGGAGATCTATGAAATCAGTTTCAGAAGCCAAGAGCAACAGCTCATTTCCATAGATAGAGGGTGAGTATGGCTATGTAAAACAATATATATCGTATGTTGACTCTTATGTTGCATCTCAGTTGGATTAGGGTTAGCCAGAGAAACAAAGCCATCAGGATGGATGGATAGACAGATAGAGATAGATGATAGATAGATAACTGATAGATGGCTGATAGATGATATTTATTATGAGCTTGAAATCCTCTGCCTGCAAGTTAGTGTCCCGAGAAAGTTAATGGTATAGTTTTAGTCCAAACCTGAAGACTTGAGGACCAGAAAAGCATGGTGAGTGAGAACTACAATGCTGAGCCAAAGGCCTGAGAGCCAGGAGCATCCCTGTCTGAGGTCAGAGGAAGATGAACATCTCAGCTCTAGCAACAAGAGCAAATTTTCCCTTCCTCTGCATGTCTGCTCTCTTTAGGCCCTCAACAGATTGGATGCTATCCACCCACAAGGCAGCATGATAAAGCCAGATCTGGTGGCTCATATCTGTAACCCCAGCACTGGGGAGGAAGATTACTGTGAGTTTGAAGCCAGCCTGGGCTAGAGAGTGAAACCCTGTCTCAGATAGATAGAAAAAATGAGCTATCTTTTTTACTCAGTCTACCAATCCCGTGTTAACCTCATCTAGAACATCTCCAAATCTGTTACAGTCTGAATAGTAAACACCCCCAGAGGCTCTTGTGTTTGAACATTTGCTCTCTAGCCAATAACACTGTGTAGGGAGGCTGTGCAGCCTGTAGCTAGAGGAAGTGGTTCACTGGGGGACAGTGTGTGAAGTTCATAGTCATGCCCTGTTTCCTGCCCGTTCCCTGATCCTACCTCATTCAGATCTGAGCAAACTCCCACCACTACAGCACTTAGGCACTCCTGCTGCCGTGTCTTCCCCACCATGATGGTTGTACCTCAGACTGTGAGTCAAGATAGATCCTCCCTCCCTTACTTCCTCCAAGCGGGGTATTGGCTCACAGAAACAAGAAAAGTAATTAATGCACAGTCTTACCAGATATCGTTTTAAGCTATCTGGACATTCCTTAGCCCAGCTAAATTAACACAGAAAATCAACCATTTTAAGATTGTTTTAAGCAAAAGCTACCTTATCTAGAACATACAGCATGGAGTAGGATGCACATGAAACAAACCTTTAGGAGTGATCCCATAATGCTCTTTGAGTCAACACTAAGAGTAGATAGTTCTAGTGTGTATAGGCAAATAACAACATAGGCGAAAGGCAAGAGACTCTATGGGGGAAATTCCTTTTGCAAGAAGGCTATGTAAAGGAGGCTGTCAGATCTTTCTTCTAACAGGTTTCGCATGCCTGAAGTGTCTGTCATACCCCCAGCTCAGCAAGGGAGTCAGCAGCCATCTATTTCAATAGCTTCTTCTCTAAAGGGAGTAAGTGGAGTGTGAGGTAGAAAGACACTGGAAAACAGGACCTCTCTTAAGGTGTCCGATTCAGTTCCCTCATATCCCTGAGAAACTTTCTGGAGATATATGTCTTATAAATCCAGACAATAATTAGCTGCCCTATTCAACTGGTACCACTAACTTGGGCTAAGTATGAGCTGCAGAGGAGAGATTTGAAGACCAGGATACAGCAGGTAATGAACCACCTGTGAGGGTTTGATCCAGGTGTCCTCACAAATGTAGGCGTTCTGAATGCTTGATCCCCAGCTGGTGACAATTTTGGAATTGGAACCATGTTGGAGATGTACTGTTGGGGGCAGGCTTATGGGGTTTATAGCCAGCTTGCCCGTGTTTGGCACACTTCCTGCTGCTGTTTGCAGAGCTGTGGCGAAGGTGATGTCCACTCTCTGTTCATGCCACCGTTTTCACTGCCATCATGGAGCTTCTCCTCAAGTGTGTAAGCCAAAATAAACCCTTTCATACATGAGCTGCTTTTCATTAGGTTCTTTCTATGCAGCAGAAACAAGCTGACTACAACACTAAGTAAGACACTTCAGAATCCTGATCCTCCATGAATGCCTTCCCAACCCCCAGGTAGAACCCTGACAGTTAATGAGGGACTACATTGAATTATTGTAAAATCTAAATTTCCCAGAAGAGGAAACACTTCAGGCTATCAGAAGTTTACATCTTAGGATGAAATCATTTCCGATCCTTTTTTTTTTTCCCTAAGGTGTGTGGATACCCTCAGCTATCATTCCTCCTCAGGAATGGGTGTGTGTGTGTGTGTGTTATGTAAGTGTGCGTTGATGTGCATGTATGTAGGTGTTCTCTACCACTCTTCCACTTTGTTTCCTTGAGACAGTCTCTCACTGAACCTGGAGCTCCCATTTTCAATCAGACTGGTTGACCAGCTAGCCCAGCGATTCTCCTGTCTCTGTCGCTCCTAAGGACTGGGGTGATGCATGGCCACACTAGCTTTCATGTGGGTGCTGGGGATCAAACACAGGTCCTTATGCTTGTGCAGCAAATACTCTGATCTGTCTCCCCAGCCCCATGTATATCTTTTTAAATATTTTATTTATTTATTCATTTGAGAGAGGCAGACACACAGAGAGAAAATGGGTGCACCAGGGCCTCTTGCCACTGCAAAGGAACTCCAGATGCATGAGCCACTTTGTGCATCTGGCTTAACGTGAGTACTGGGGAATTAAACCCGGGACATCAAGCTTTTGCAAGCAAGCACCTTTAAGCACTGAGCCATCTCTGCAGCCCACGTCTATCTTTATTTATTTATTTATTTTTTGAGATAGGGTCTCTCATTGGCCTGGAACTCACTAATTTGGCTCTACTCTCTGGCTACTGAACTCCAGAGATTTGCCTGTCTACACCTCTGAGTACCACCTGTCTAACTCACCAATGCTGGAATTACAAGTGTACAGCACACCCAGAATTTTAACATGGGTACTGGGAATCAAACTCAAGTTATGCTTGCGAGGCACGCACTTTACCAACTGAGCCATCTGCCTAACCCCTCATTTCAAATCCTGTTCTAAATCAAGATATGGGTAGGAACAAGACAAGATGGGACCTGGAAGGAAGCCATAATTATAAAGGGGGATCAAGGAAGGCAGCTGGAAAGGCAAAGACAGCCTTTGTGACTTCGCTTTGCTCAGAGCAGATCCAGCTGAGGACTGTGGCCTCCTGCCCACAAGCAAAGTTGGAGCCAACTGTGGTTAGAGCCAGCTTTCTAAGAACACTGGCCATTGGAACTTGGCTTTTGAATAGAATCCAAGTACAAAGCAGGGTAGCGTGTGCCCAAGGAGTCAAGATTTTACGTTTACATTTGTCAATCCGTCCTAGTCTTTTTTCTGCCCTACCCAACCCACCACCACTTGAGAACTATTCCAATAATCTCCTACCATGGATCCTGGTGGCTTCGATGGTGTGCTAAGAAAAGCTCAGGGGGCTGGAGAGATGGCTTAGCCATTAAGGCATTTGCCTGCAAAGCAGTACCCATGTAAACCCAAATACACAAAGAGGCTCATGCATCTGGAGTCCATTTGCAGTGGCTAGAGGCCTTGGTGCATCCATTCTCTCTGTCTCTCTTGTCTCTGTCTTCTCTACTTGCAAATAAATAAATAAATATTTTTAAAATTCATGGGCAAAGGCAATGAAAACTATTTTGACATCATGATCAATAAATGACATGTATTAGGTAGTTTCTATATGCCAGCGTGGCACTCAGCTTTTTTCACAGATTATCTTTCTCAATTAGCACAACTCCCTGAGCTAAGTCTGTCATTATATGGATGCTAAAATTAAAGCGCAGAGCAGTTAAATAATGGGCATGGCCACGTGTCTTGAAAGAGTTCCCTGGAATTCAGTCTGGGCACTTAACTGGTAGGTTAAGCAGTTGTGACCCACCAAAAGGCTGGTCAGGCAACAGGAAAACATCTGCTTCCCTCTGCAGCTTCCGCTCAGCCTCGTCTCTGAAAATGTGACCTGACACAAGCATTTTCCTCCCTACTGCCTCTGCGATAGCTATGGGAAAGAAGCTGGCCTGGTCCCCATGGTGTCCTTGAAGAAGATGCATGAAGGAAAGATGAACTTGGCACTGTGCTTGCAAAGTTGCCCCTCTGAAGAGGCATGTCTGGATTCTGGCTGCCCAGAAGATGAAATAATGGCTTTGACAAGAGGGTTGAGGCCATTGATAGACTGACAGTATAATACCCATGCCTTTCACAGTGTGTCTCTCGGCTGCAGAAATAAGGGCAGGATAATTTTAGATCGACATGTCTTAGCATAGCTCTAGCTCTCTTTTGGCACCAGGCTGACTCCCAGAGAGAGGCCAATTATGTCCCTCTCTGCACTGAAGCCCTTAGACCCTGCCAAGGGCCACAGACTTCAGAGTTCAGAGAATGAGTTTGGGCCTTCTGGGAAACAGGTCCCAAGGCTTCCACCAGCTCCTGACTCATGTTCCAGAGAACTGGCATAAGGTAGGGACTTCTGAGTATCTGGAAAGACACTGCTGGTCCCAATGTCTGCTCAGTGATGCTCCCTCCCAGAGCGGCTCGGAGCTCCAAGCAGGCACAAAATAGGGACAAGACAGTGGCACCCCTTGACCTACAGGGTGCATCACCAAAGTGCCTTTTTTATTTTCACACACCCTTTTCCCGTCTCTTCCCTCTGTGGTTTTAGTAGGTCTTCTGAGTCCTGCTTTTCTTTTTCCTTTTATAAATGTACTTTTATTTAAGTGTGGAGATTTTTAAAAATCCTTTTTGGGTCATTATCTACCTTTCTCTCATATTCTCAACTTTATAGGTCTTATTTGTGGGTAGGAAAACGGAGGGTCTCACAATGTCCACTCTAACCCCCTTTGCTTTCATCAGTCCTGCTGTCTGCTCCCCAAGTCCAGGTCTAAGTGATTCCTGACAGGAAAGACATAAGGATATAACCTTTCAATACATACACACACCCTTCCCACCCAAGCCAGAACCCTCCTCCTCAAACTCACCGGTGCCGATGAAGACAATTCTTTCCTGCATCTACTACATCGTCTACATCGATATAGTACCTCGGGCCCAGTAGTCTTCCGAACTCTGGACCTGAGATTCCTTAGCTCTCGGTGAAGTTTAAGTGACTCCACAGGGCCATATATGGCTGAAGGTTATAGACCAAATATTGCCAGTCAATGACAATTTATCTCAGTGCCTCTCCTCTACCTAGTTGGCATTTAGAATTCTAACAAATTAACTCCCTTTTCTGACTTTAAGAACAAGATGCAAACTTGTAAATTATTACACAGCTAATTCTTGTTTTTCAACACCCCCGCCCCATTGTGGGTCACTTGTTTTGTGAACCTGAACAGCATTAGCATCTCTTTGTCTAAGTTTACTCACCTCATTAGTATGTGAATATTATATTCTTACTCACAGGAATAATTAAAATTACTATCTTGGGAGGCTGGGAGAATGCTCCGCGGTTAAGATACTTGAATGTAAAGCCTAACTACCTGGGTTCAATTCCCCAGTACCCATGTAAAGCCAGATACACAAAGTTGCGCATGTATCTGGGGTTCATTTGTAGCAGCTAGAGGCCCTCGTATGCCCGTATATTCTCTCTCTCTCTCCCTCTCTCTCTTTCTCCTTGCAAATAAATAAGTAAAAATACTTAGAATTACTATCTTGGGGCTCAGTGGATAAGGCACTTACTGTGTGAATGTTGAGCTTGGATCCCTTGACCCCAATAAAAGCTGGAAGCTATGGCAGCATACCTACAGTGAGAGGGGAGGTAGAAATGGGAGAAATTTCTAGAAGCTCAAGGACCAGCTAGCCTGAAAATGAAACAGTGAACAATAGACCCAGTCTCAAAAAGTTGTCCTCTGACCACACATAAACACATATACATTGTTGTAGCCAACTTACTCTGTTGCTGCACAGAAAGAACACAAACAAAAGCAGCTTGTGGAGGAATGGGTTTATTTGACTTATGGACTCAAGGGGAGACTCCATCCTGGCAGGGAAAATGATGGCTTGAGCAGAGGGGTGGACATCACCTCTGCCACAGCACTGGAAACAGCGGCAGGAAGGTGTGCCAAACACTGGCAAGGGGAAGCTGGCTTATAACCCCATAAGCCTGCCCCCAACAACACAGCTTCATCGAGGTTATAAAATCCAAACTGCCATCAGCTGAGGATCAACTACCCAGAACACCTTCATTTGTTTGTGGGGGACACTTGGATCAAACCATGACATACATTATATTCACACATACACATAAAAATTACCTATAATTAGATTCATTACATCAAACAAATCTGTAATCATTAATTTTCTATGACAAGCAACAGAATCCAACTGTAGTCAACTTAACCAAGGAGACAGTTTTCAGGTCCAGGAGACAAAATGTGAATGACCAGCCCACAGAAAAGGGAAGGGCCAAGGAAACACCAAGTTTCTGGGTTACAGACATAGACAGTATCTTCAGGGCAGACTTGTCAGGATTAATAGACTCCAATCATTTTCCTAGCCTTCTTTAATTCAACTCGAGTTTCTTATTTCCAAGAGAAGGCAGTTTTGTTAGTTTAGAACTTCTTTATCAGTGGGGAGCACAGAACTTTGAGTCACAGGCATGATAAAGGGAGTAAATAAGGCACAGTTTATCCGTGATTTGACATCTAGAGAAAACAAAAAATCTCAAATGAACTTGACTTCTCACCACTCCCCATGCTCCTGCACAGGACCCGTCTGATCAAATGAAGAAGTACAGTCCTGCTTATTGAGTGTTTCGGTTCCCTGCTGATCTGTGATATGACTCACATAACCCAATCACATCCTCACATGACTGGGACATAACCCTCCTGATACTGCAGTCTACCTCCTGTAGCCTCTGTGTTCACATTCTTCCCCAGTGAGGCCACCCACCATGGCCCTAAGAGTCCTGCAGCGTCGTCCTCCCCTAGGCTCTAAATATATATGTGGTTAATAAAATACTGGTGATTTCATCTCTCCTACGTTAGGTGTCAGGGTCCAACTAACTAGTCCTAAGCCCTAGAGAGGGATCGCTCTCTACCAATGGAGTGAACCTAATCAAAAGCACCCCAAGGATTACATGTGTTGAGAGACCCAAAGAAACCCAAAGGAAAATGAAGGTGGTGTTGCCGGAAGATCAGAAGGAACAAAGGACAAGCCAGCATAGCTGTCATGGAACACACTTCCCAGAGTGCCTCAGAAATAAAAAGTTAGGG
>PVHP010003361.1:0-79187 GCA_004024765.1 Zapus hudsonius
TTTTTTGTCTTTATTACAAGAGTTGGGATGGAGGATTGTTGCAGTCAGCTTTCTAGTTGCTGCGCAGAGAGAACCCAAGCAAAAGCGGCTTGTAGAGGAATGGGTTTATTTGGCTTACGGACTCGAGGGGAGACTCCATTCTGGCAGGGAAAACGATGGCATGAGCAGAGGGCTGGACATCACCTCTGCCACAGCACTGAAAACAGCAGCAGGAAGGTGTGCCAAATACTAGCAAGGGGAAGCTGGCTTATAACCCCATAAGCTTGCCCCCAACAACACAGCTTCATTGAGGTTGTAAAACCCAAACTGCCATCAGCTGAGGATTGATCTATCAGAACACATTCATTTGTTTGTGGGGGACACCTGTATCAAACCATGACAAGGATATATTTTTTAATATTTTATTTATTTTCTAGGAGAGAGAGAGAGAGAGAGAGAGAGAGAGAGAGAGAGAGAGAGAGAACACCAGGGCCACCACCTTGTGGGGCTGACATATTTGGGTACTGGGGAATTGAACCCTGGGCCTTAGGCACCAGAGGCAAGTGCCTTAACCGCTGAACCATCTCTCCAGCCCTGGAGGATATATTAATGGCAATATTTAACAAAGAATGTTGTTCTGGTTTCTTGAGGACCAAGACAAAGAAACTCACCAACTTCAAACACTTGAAATTTGTAGAACTAGCGAAGAAGGAAAAGGGAAGCAACTTGGTTTATTTGGATTAAAAAAAATCATTAGAGTAATGCCACTTTGACCTGGCTCATGCTGAAGGTCGCAAATCACAGACAGTTAATTCAGCTGCAGTAATGCAGTAACAGCATGTCAAAGGCCTGTGTGGATTGCCATGGTCTCTCTCTTCCAGGTCATCCTAAGACACTGCCTCACAATGATGCAAACGTTCTCTGCATCCCAGTTAGTGGAAGTTTAGCTCAGACAGTGGGCATCGTGGAAGAAAGGCCAGAAGTTTCTTGAAATTGTGTTATTACAAAGAGTCTTGACCACACTGAGTCCAAGTGTTAGATAACATACCTATCTACCTTGTAAAATTCCCAAGCTTTGTGAAATTGACAAGCCAGGAGCAGTGGTTGTCACACTCCTTTTTGATCAATATGTAGACACCTCAAATGAGTGTAAGGTCAGTAGGATGGTTGTTCCCAGTAAAAACCAGCAGCAAAGGTGTTCTGAGCACTGTGACCGCTGAGAAACACAAGCTAACTCATTTTATCTTCATTCAGCCTTACTTTGAGAGTTGCTTTTACTGCTTCATTTTCACAATGGAGTCATTGAGGGTGATGCAAATACCTTGCTTAAAGCTTTAGCTATAAGCAAAGGAGTCACGAGTTAAAAGCTCAAATCTTTTTTTGTGTGTTAAATTTGCTTTATTTTTAAAATGTATTTATTATGAATAATTATATACATTGTATGAGCAAAGCTTGTGAAGGTGTCCCTTTTTCCCTCCTCTCTGTCCCCTACCCACTGGGGTCCTTCCTCAGTGTGCATACGGATCTGTCCATAGGAAGAGGGGTTATGAACTTCACAAGAGGTAGCTAGTTTTTCGGTCTTTTTTTTTCCTTCCCCCTTTTGTATTGTTGCTGAGGGGGGTCTGCAATGTCTCTGGATAGTGTTCCCCACCATGGCTCTTATATTAAAAGCTCAAATCTTAATAGTGAAGTTGTGGTTAATTTAACTAAAACATTGGGTTATTTAAGGTTATTTCACTAAGAAGAGCCTTTTGACTTGCATGTAAGCATGCTTACCTGAGTGAAGGGTAAATAGTAACTTTACCTGAAATATTTCAAAGTCATGAGTACCCATGGGAAAGCTTTTTTTTATAAAAAAAAACTCTTTATTCACAAGTTTTGTGGAATTAAACCCCAGACTATCTGACCTAAAGAGCTCACAAAATTTTAATTCTTGTTTTATTTTGGTGATGGGATTTCCATCATTAAAGTCTCTTTATCTGTGAGGCAATGTAATTAATGTCCTTCTGCCTTCCATACAAGAAATGAAACCTTAATTTTCCAAATGAATCTTAATTTAAGATCATGGCCACCAATCAGAGTGGTGTCTACAGCCCGCATGTTTAGTTTTGTTTTAAAGGGCATTCTCAGGTCTCAGTCTTCCAAAATCTTTACAGATCTGGATTGCTGCGTCCACCTGCTCCATGTGTGAGTCGCCATGCATTACGCCCTGGATCAGCCTAAGACCTTATTGTGCAACTGATCCACAGCCCAGTGGCCTTCTAGACCAGCATCTCCTAAGAAATCATTATTAGCACCACATGGATTCCTCCATTCTCATTCACCTCTTAAACTTTTGGGGCAAACAAAAAAAAAAGACTTTCCTTTGTATGAAAAGTTGATGAGCTTTAAAGTAGATCCTTTAGTTCTCAGCTCAAACACTTTCAGATGGACAAGTGAGGCTCAGAGTACTACTAAAAGCTCTGTCTGGTGCAAGTGAAGAGTCATGTACCAAGGAGAGGGACAACACACAGAATTCCTGGTTGGCATCAATTGTCAGTGGACTCCTGGGGGACAGGGTGATGGTGTCCTTTGCACAGAGCTGGTAGGTAGTTCTGAGGAAAAGAAGATCAACCGTGCACAGCACACAGTGAACGATCTGCTCAATTAAAGTCTCATTCCCATATGTCAGAAATTAACTCGTCTGCTTTGAGCATTTATCCAATAGAAATCCAAATCCAATGTATTAAAACTTAATTTAAACTTAATTACTTTGTGAGCAGTGTTCAATAATTCTCCCCCAAGTCTTTCTTTAGTGAAATCTCTGCAGCCAGATGTTGATGGTGTACACATTGTTTTGTGTTGCTTGCATAAACATTATAATCACATATAGACAACAGCAGAGCTACAATATTTAGAAAACATTTTTCACACCTCCTTATTAAGCAAGACTATGAAAATTATGACTCATCACTGCACCATTGTTTTTGCCTGTTTCCTTGTACTGGTTGAACAGTCATAGGCAGCTGGTATTAATACAATAGGTAGTGCTTAGGGAATTAATGGATGATGTATAATACACCACAAAGGTATCTGTCACACAGAACAATGGGTGCAATGATATAAGATGTATGTATTTGAAAATTGTGCTCACATGTGAGTTTTTCTGCATAAAGACATACCTTGACTAGGCTACAAAATTAGCTTTTAACAATTGTAAGAAGTCTGCCAAAAATGCGCTTTTATTTTATTTGTGATCCTGAGAGCATTTAAGCTACTAGGAGCAGGCATATACGTGCTCCTTTTCTCTCCTCTCCTATCAAAACAACACTAGAGCGCTTATGCTCCAGGGAGATTTGTATAGAATCTGACGCTTGTATCAGCTCTGAAAAAAACAACAAAATTACAGTCTGAGGTGATGCAAATGATATCCTTGGTGCATCTTCCCCATGCTCCTGCGAGGCTCTTGACAGCTGATGGTTGGATTAAACAAAAAGACCAGTAACTTATGACTATTAGCTCAAAGCAATCATCTCTCATTATTTCAATTACATGGGTAAATGCGTGCAATCATGTATCAAATCACTTTTCGCTTTTCAAGAGGTTCTTTTCAGAGTAGGATTTCTGCCAGAAAAAATGTGCAAATATTTACACTGGTTTTTCATCCAACTGCACCTTTGTTTGGCTAAACCACCCTATGGCTACGATTCTGAGTGATATTTTGAAAAAGGGGGAAAAAAACAAAAAAAAAGGGAATTGGAAATAGTGTGCGGTTTTGGTGACTCATTAGCAGTCTGTAAAGGAGACACCTTCCGTTACTTACTGCTACCTGACTTGTCAGTATGAATGTGGCTCCCACTCCCTAAATCACAGTACCTGTGAATAGAGCTCCGCTGGCCAATTCAAGGCTCTTTAGGCAAGTATGATTGATGACTCAGTGACTAGGAGAAAATTGCCTTCAATGAATAATTCATCAAGCTATCTCTTTGCTGTTAAAGTAGCTGACAGGAAAGTTCTGACACTGCCTAAGCACAATCCACTTACAAATCAGTTACAAGGAAATATTAAAAATAGCTCGGTTACAGCATACCAGCACAGTATCAAGTTGGGGCTTTTTCTGTCTACATGGAGCATCAGCGAGAACACGAGCCGTTCTCCCCATTTAACCATTGTACTAATGGCAGTAAAGGCAGTGATTATATAGAAAGCAATGTGATTTGTATTGGCTTTGAAACAATACACTGTTTTTAATAGCACAACTCTCTAAATTTAAGGTAGACAGTTAATCAAGCAAATGGCAATATTTAAACACCCTCTGGGAAAATAAATAAATACGTTTTGTTTGTAGAAGGTAATTTATTCTTACCTTCACGTGCTTGAGTTCATATGGACCTAGACAAGAAAAGCAAGCTCATATCTACTTAATTATGTTTTATTTTCATTTTAATATGGGAATATTCTACAAAATATTGAGGAAAACAATAATATAACAACAGAACGAAATTTAATGGAGTAATAAATCATTACAGACGGATCATGATTTCTTCAATGCATTTACTGTTAAGTTTAAATGATTCCTTGGTTGCTTAGACAAACTATATTCCACTAGTAATAGAGTTCTATCTCATTCGATTTCTGAGAAAATATTCTCCATTTTATATGTTAAAAGACATGAGGTTTCATAGAATTTTTAACTCTAGAAAACATGTTTTCTTTTAGCATAAAGAGAGAAATTTCATTTTCTTTGATTCTTACCATTGTGTCGGTGTGGATTGAACTGGTGTCATTCTGTGTGTCAAAGACAGTCGAGCAGTAATAGCCTCATGTCTATTAGAGACTGGAGAGCTGTAGATTTCCATGGTCTCGACTCTAACCTTGACCTTATGGAGCATTAGCTCATTTCAAAGAGACTGTCTTTGCCTGATACAAATGACATTGACCTCAAAGGGTTCAAACCTTACCCTGGAAATCGCTAATTCTATTTTCTATATTATGGGCGTGTATCGTACACCACAGCTATCATTTTACAAATTATTTTGATAGTTGAAATTTTGTTAAGGCTTTTTTTTTACATTTTGTCTTTTATTGTTGTGGCTTCTTCATCCTTCATTCCCCCCATCCACCCCTCCATCAGCTCTAGTCAGAGAATTCTATTCCCGTAAGACACGTGTTTATTTCTCTGCAGAGCTGGATGCTTCCAAACAACACAAACCCCGGTTGCCAGAATGTTCTGACTTATAGTAAAAAGCCATTTCCTAAAACTCATTTTATTCTTCTGGTTTTATCTGCACTGTTAATGAATCAATTAATTTCAATGCATAAATCTGAGCAAAAGCTATATAAAATTTTATTAAATTATATTTAAATGGATTTAGATTGGCAAGACCCTTCATTAATTCACAATTCTGTGGTAACTGGTAGAAAATCATCAAAAACTTAGGCTTTTTTTTCATTTCCCAGAAAAACATGTAGCATCCTCTTCACTGATGGAAATGTAGAGTGATGTCCTTTCTACCCAATTCAACAGTCTGCATGTTATCTGTGAGTCAGCCAATTAAAGTGGACTAGTCTTTAGGGAATCTTTAAAAAGTTGAATCAATATCAAAATTATTACCAGACATTGGTTTTCTAAGCAAAGATTTTTTAATAAAAAAGATGACTGACAGTATCACCTATTTTAAAATCTTTAGACTCTGCATTTTGCCAGTAAGTACTGAAAAGTCAACTTATTTATGTAATGAGATAGAATCTAATTCAGGAAAATCTTATTTCTGAGTTTGTTCTAAAACACAAATGAAAGAAAATGATGTCTTCTTTGATCTCTACCATCCCCTCCAGTGAGGTATGAGATTTTATAGCCTGATCCTAAATAACTAACTCCAGTTCTGTTCTGGTATCTCAAACCATCTGCCATGAAATATGAGTCCACTTAAAAATCTCAAGTAAAGAAAAAGTCAATATAGTAATATTTTGAAAACATTTAGCATCATTTACTAAAATTGTGGATGAGGGAGCAAAAATACTTGAAGAATGTATTGAAAAGCCACGCATCTGTTTAATGGCTCTTTCACGAATCCCCATCAGTTTAGCATTGTGGAGGAAATCGCTGCTAACAGCAGTTCTGCGTGTATTAACATTTTGCCCTTTTTTCAGCAATGTTTGCTCACTGTAGCTCCACAGTGGGGTAATAATAATGCTTGTCTCATAGAATATCTTGTTACTGCTTCTCAAAGCAATATATGTATTTTAACCCCATATACATAAAATATACGTTCCAGTCATAGATACAATATACATATAAAATAAATATGTGGACCCCCCCCTAGACATTTGTGAATGTATAAATTTAACAAACCACAAATTTCACTTGCTATAGTTCTTGCTATTCTCTACCATTTAGGTATTTCTTTGAATTTGGGGATATTTCTGATACTGCTTTATAGTCAGATCATTTTCATAAATGAATAATTAGACCTTGGAAAGAAGCAAGATATTTTGAGGTTCCATTGTCTTCCAACATCTGCATTTTTGCAAATGTGTCATATGAGTGGTGCAATTAATGCTTCACTTAATTGAAACATATCTTTCCAATTGTTTGTGAAATGTTGGAGTAACTTGTTTCATGTTTTCTAATACACATTATTGCCAAATATTTGGATCCATTAGGGTTGATAAATATGATGCCTTTTGTGAATGAAGGTTGGGAAAATTATGAAATGTACAGGGAAAGTAAAGTAGCAGGCCCTTAAAATTTTAATTAATTTTGCTTCTTGACATTCTAAGAACTGCCTTTGTTCTATTCAATGCTAATTTTTATTATATTGAGCTCTCAGAAGCAGACATCTCAGAACCAGTGCTTTATGCCTCTTTTTTTTATTTGACATTTTTGGGAAAAAATGTACATTTAAAATGAATTCCCACCTCTTCTCCTTCTCATCTTCCTCCCCCACCCCACACTCTCTACTACATCCCTCAAATATGACCAAATATTGACTGACAGCTTGTAAGTTGTTAATCGAATCATTCCCAATCGTATGTGTTCAATACGTTGGCTTGAAAAAAATTGGGAGCCCAAATCTCTCATCTGATATCACTGCTCAATAGACATATTTTAACCAGAGCAAATTCAAGTACAGTTTTCAGACCAGTCATGCCCAGGAGACAGGCAGGAGGCCTGCCCTTCCCCAGCCTCTCTGTCTGTATTAGCTGCTCTTGCTCAGGCTCCATCGACCTGTCAGAGCCATCACGGTGATTGACTGCCCCGGCAGATGTGCCGCTGTAACAGGTAACTTGATCACCCAGACCCATCTGTCTCTAAGTCCTCTTCAATTCACACTTAGAAAAATATTAGAGGTTGGGAGGGGTTGAATTCTTTGTTGTGATTTTTTACAAAAAGGAGGCGATCTGTATTTCACAAGAGGTTATCCACTAGGAACTGAATGGAAATGTCAGCATTTGAGCTCTTTAGTGAGATGAGCTCTTTCCAGGGTATATTACTATCAGCATTTTAAATTTGCCAAGATTTGGGAGTGTTTGAAAATCTGATTTCCAAAACACAATCTAACGTCAAGGACCAATTTTAAGGAACAACCACGATAATAATAGGGGGATGTTTCAGAGATAAGTTTCCATAAGAGAGAGAGACAGAGGGGCCCTGTGCGTGTGTGCGTGTGTGCATGTGTGTGCCTGAGTGTGCGTGTGTGTGTGTGTGTGTGTGTGTGTGTGTGTGTGTGTGTAGGGATATCTCATACTACGTGGTCCTGTGTCTTGTCTTCAAGTCTCCATAGCCTAGCAAATGTTGTGACATCATTAAGCTGAATTGCTGATTTCAGATGGGTCTAGAACAAGAATGGGCAAGGGTGATTCTAGCTTCATTCTGAAATGTAGTTAATGGATTTACTACTGTCACTATATCTGATAAATTTTTTTCACCAAAATATTTTGCTGTGCTTATGTAGAGAGGACCTTATTCTGCAATTCAACCCCCTGAGTGTGGGTCTGTTCAGGATCTATCAACAGCTTCTATTAAGAGAGACTATCATCTTGGTGAGATCAGTGATGAGCACTTTTTAAAGAATTTCTCAGTGAAGTCTATTGCCTATCACTGACAAGGGACGGACATGGGACAAGAACGACAAGGTTCCATATTGAAGTGAGAATATCATATCAATTGCCATCAACAAGGAAAGTGGATAGCCACTTACCCAAAATACCAACTGAACTGATTTTCCTCAAATGAATGAAATAAAAATATACCAAATATTCACTGAAGCACACTTGTTACTTGGACAACCTGAAAATATAAATGAGGGTGGACAAATGTATAGATATAGATTTTCATTCCTTAGATACAATGGCAGCCCATGCTTTGGCCTTGGAACAGGAATATGTCAGGACTACTTCTTCAATTCAAAATATATACATAATGAATAAATTCTCCCAAGTTCTCTGTTTTAGCCAAGTGACTTAAATTAGTTCTTTTCGAGGTTTGCCATTTTATTTAGTGGCTCAATTCCATGAATTTTTCATAAAAATGAACATTTTTTATATACATCAATTTGTTTTAATTTTTTAATTTTTTTATTTGAAAGAGAAAGAGAGAGAGAGAGAGAGAAAGAGAGAGAGAGAGAGAGAGAGAGAAAATGGGCTCCCAGCCAACGCGAACAAACTCCAGACACATGTCCCACTTTGTGCATCTGGCTTTACTTGGTTACTGGAGAATCTAACTTTGGTCCTTCTGCTTTGTAGGGAAACACTTTAACCACTAAGCAAACTCTCCAGCCCTTAATTTACTTTTAATTAACAATGGCTATTCTTTTTCCTTTTATATGACCTCACGGAGGTTCCCATTTGCTCTTGAAATTGCTTAAAAAGGTACAGTGCCAAGTATTGCTTAGTTGGAGTAAAACTTTGATTATTATTTTTTTCACGTAAATCACAGCTGATTAACCTGGGTTAAATCTTCTATTATTCCACTTCCAACCAAAATAGACTAAAAGTCACATATTTGACCCCCAAATCCACCTTACATTCTAGTAGGTACTGAGACCATGGTGGCATCCCTAGGGGTAAAGATCAATCATGTTCTGATAGAAAAAAATTATTTCTAAGGCAAAGCGTGGTAGCTGGAAATCTGAAGACCTGGGAGGCAGAGGCAGGAGGATCACAAATCGAAGCCAGTCTGGACTACATAATCTAAGACCCAGTCTCAGAAATTGCTTTCAGTTGAATTCCACATTTTCATTAAAAAGTAAATAAAGGTGCAACGATTGCCATGGAAGAGCTTTGTTGTTGCATATCATGCAACTGTTTGCTCTAGAGTCTTTTTGGAAAAAGTGACTTTCCTAAGGCATGCAGAGCTGCAGGCTTTGCAAGCCGCCAAATGAGATTTGAGTGCTCCTGATTTGAAAAAGAGGGTTTATTTTTTTCTTTTAAACTCGTGCATTTTCATCTACTTTCACATCACATAACTCAGATTCTTAAAAATACGACCGAAGACTTTTCTTATTTCCATGTGGTTCCTGCTTTCTATATTCTGTTGCTTGTTTTCTACTTGGAGTTCTAAATGTTGCTTTAACATCTTTAGGTGTGATATAGATAGATGTAGAGTGATGTAGTTAGCAAGTCTCAGGCTTCTAGAGGAAAACAAGCACTCTTAGGGGGAAGTTACACTTTATTTTGGAGGCATCTCTTGTAACTTTTCTTTCCAAAGGTGTTGGATTTACTATGAGTATCAATATATTTAATTAACTTTCTTTTTCTATCACACAAGCCTCCACATGTACTAAAGCTAGTTTATCATTTGAACAGCATACGTACTAAATTTTTATCAAGAGAGACTTCGGTCTATTTACCAAATCAAATCAGTTGGGTGTTTGAGACAGTATCCTTTTACATAACATTTATACCATATGCTGTGTGGCTCCTCTTGGGCACAGTTTGTCTCTGTGTTCTACGATGTAACTATAGTCCTGAATTCATCTCAACCCTTTATGGGTAAGAGTTCTTTTTTTCAAATAATTATATTCGTAGAAAGAATTCAGTATAAATACGGTTTTAGCAGTTTATAACAAGAAAAGTGGCTTCCACTTATTTTAAGTTCAAGTTCTGTATATTCAATTACTGTTAGCAAGCACTCCACCTACTGGCTTACGCGCTGCCAAGCAAGTAGTTCATGATGTGAAGCAAACCCACAGAAAGAAAAGATCTATTTTCATCTATGGCATGAATGGAGGGAGCCTCTGCTTCTTGATCCTCAGCCAGGATCAATGGTGAGTCCAACTTGCTGTTCATCCAGGTTAGGGTGGTTCTTGGTATGTATATTGATCAAATGGCAAGGAATTCTCAGCTCAGCTTGATGGTTCACTGGGAGATGGATTTACCCAATTGTCACAAAGGAGAAAAATCACATTCAGTAGTATCATAATGATATTTTTTTTCTTTTCCTGACACAGGGACTTACTATGCAGCCCAGGATTCCTACACTTCGAGATCCTTCTGTCACAGCCTTCGCCAGAACTGGGATTATAATCATCTGCGACCATACCCTGCTCCAAAAAAGCTCCTTTGTAATTAAAAATGATTGAGTACAATGTGTGCAAGTTTACGTATAAAGTGTTTTGTACAAAGATCTTTTAAAATGAGGTATCTAGTTTTACAATAAGCTAGAATTATAGACATTGCATAAAGCTATTTCCTTTCCAGTGATGTGCCATTTTAAAGCTAAAGCATGGTAAGAGAATTGGAAAAAAATCGCTGAAAATTCCTTTACCCATTGCCCCCTACCCTATGAACGTTTTAGTTCAGTAGTTGTAGTAATTACTAATTATATGACAGACAAAGAGAAATTAGTATTAGGCATTATAATAAAATCAGGAAAAACTGAACCAGCTCTAAAATGTCAACATAAGGTATAAATCATCCTACCCCACCCACCACGGTCCATCTTGACATCGCTCTTTTTTATGGACAATTTACTGTGCAATTATTACTACTGTGACCTTATATTGGGATGTTTGAAGATAGTAATAACAATATGGCAATTAATGTGAAATAGTACAGGAGCAAATCAAAGCACATAAGCTGGATAAAGAGACATGGCAGCAGGGATATTGAAAATAACCTTGGTGGCATGTGCAGTGGAAATGCTTTATCTGATATTGTTTCATGTTATTCTGAGTACAACTGAAAAAAACAACATGTCAAACTATACAAAAGGTTCCTTGGGTTCAGCTATGTTCTATCACCAACGTTCCACCTTCTCCAGGATTAACAAACAATTATCATATAATTTCAATAGCAGGCATGTTCTCCTATGTCCTAAAAGTCTTATAGCTTGTGGTTAAGCGAGGACATAATATAGCCATTGAGCACTGTATCCTGTTCTGGGTGGGTGAATACTCATGCAGGGAAGCTGGGAGGGCTTTATGACTGCCTTAGTTAGAGACCAATCAAACTGCCTCCCAGATGCATGCATTTCTCTTTTGGCTTTGCAGGGAAAGTTTTCACAGTTAAGAAAAAAAAATCAGTTGTATTAAGAATTTCTCTTGCAAAACAGAGATTGAAGAATCTTAGCACATGATGACACAACAAAACTTACCTGACCCTTCCAAGCTAAGGCAAACAAGACAGAAGGTCTTCTTGAGAGGCGGTATCATATATATGTTCAGAGCCTGTGCTGCCCATATGCTCAATAGGACTGTTGAATCTCAAAGTTATAATAATTTGCAACGAGGTGCCAGAACCAATTATTAAATATCATATGATCCAACAGAGATGAAATAAAAATATACAGGGTCGATTTTACTGGCTTGATTATTGAAAGGCATTTAAAGTGTTCAGAATTTACAGTTTAACTCGAGGGTTGTATTAGTGACATCCTTATGCTAGAATTTTGTTCCCAGTCGCATATCATCAGTTAAATGCAGATGGCATACTCTTTCAGGGACAAAGAGAAGCTTGGCCCTATCCTTTCTTTTTGATTTGTATATCAACTCAAGAAAAGGAGACATGCTATTATGATATTCTCCACTAATATAAACCTTTATCCAAAAGCGCAAATGACAGCCAAAAGTACAATTCAAGTGAGAAAAAGGTAGCACGGAGTGATACCATCTCAGCCAAATCCCTGCCTATAGTGTAGAAAAGGAGACTCTCAGCCTTCAGTGTAAACAGTCATAATTTATTTACCATGACATGCTTAAACATGAATGAGTGCACGTTTTAAATATGGGTTCTGATCTCAAGCCCAAGGTCAATGCTTTCTCCTTGTTTGCTGTGATTCTAGCCAAAGTGTAATCAAGACATGGATTGGTGGTTTGCTTCCAGCAAAACCAGGCATTTAGAAGGAAAGAGTCTTCCACTAGTGTTTCAGAAGCACCAGGGAGAGTTTCAGTCACGTCCTTGGAACGAAATTAAGATAGGTCTACTTTTGTAGCACCTTACAGGAATGAAGCCATCTTTCTGAATGGAGTTCCTGGAGAAGCCACTTGCAAGACAGGGGCTTTCTCCAGCACAATGATTCCTCAGCACAATGGCTTTGGAGATTACAGCCTGTCGTCCTTGGGACATGGGAGTTTAGCAAGCCAAGACTGTGTCTCTCTATGTATGTTTACAGCTCCTGTCAGTTGATGCATGCGTAACAAGAAGACTCATGTAAAGTGATCCCCTCTTTTGCTGAATATTTCATGTGCTTCACTAGAATGAAAAGCACAAACTTTCTGTCTTTTCAATACTACTCTTCCATCCTCTCCCAGTACTCTCTGGGGAGAGGTGGTTTCCATCTTGCTCAGAGCAAGTACCATTTACTACAAAATCTCCAGTTTCTTGTCTTAGCTTCCTTTCTGTCTCCTAAAATGGAATTTATTTTATTTTAGCCACCTCCTAGCAGACTTGTGTATATGTACTTTCAGGGAAATTAGATTTCTCATATGGATTTTTAAATCAGTTTTCAGATCAAGTTCAGAAATATGTAAACTGTTGTGTTGTTGGTCCAGGCAGGAACAGAATATTCCATTCAAATGAACACTCAATACTATAAAGTGATCTTTAAATGAGAGAACCAGTGGCTAAGTCAATTAGAATGGACAATAATGGGAAAACAAGTGCTCATTCCAAGAGTAATTGTAAGACATTAAACCCAAGGAAAGTTGCATTATACATTTTTTATTAAATTGAGGCTGTATTCACACTTATTGTGGCAGGAAATAAGAACCAATATTTTCTATCTTTGGTTTCCTAGCTCTTAATGTGTATAAGACATAATTCATATCATGTGACTTTCTTGAGTTGGTAAGTTACTATGTTCTGAGTTATAATTGAATTTAAATTGACAAATATCCATTTAAACTACTGTACTCTCTCATAAAGCAGTAGCTGTCCCGAGATTAATGTAACAAGACCCTATGAGTTCTAAAACTCTTCATTCCTTGTCATTTTAATTTTATTTATAACATACCACATGCAACTGGAAAGAGCATGATCATTCAGTACAATGTACAGTCCCAGCTATGCAAATCCTCCTTGAAGCTTAGTCTTATTATTTCCAAGATCTTTCTAATGAGGGAAAAGGAAACAAGGTCATAATAATCCAAAACATATGCTTTTCAAACCATTCCTGAAAGACATATACAAATGATATTAATAACAATTAAAATTGTTTGGAGATATGCAAACAAGGGTCTGGAAAAAGGAGAAAGAATTTCTGTAAATCTAAAATACCTATGAACATGGTAGAAATAAATGCGGTCTAATTTCCAAACGAAGGTCTTAACTTTGGAAGCAAGGATCTACCAAAGTTCAACAACAAACAAAGCAATCCAGAATAAAACCAATAGGAAAGAATTTAAAATTTTCACCTGAATATCGCACTGTAGACATCAGGGAGAGTTAAACTCTGAAGGAACACCTGTGTCCTGCATCAGGTCTCCATGTTAGGTTTCTAGTAGCTGTTTTGGGGTTTCAATTTTTTTCAATTGTTTTACTCTGGGTTGCCCTGAAGGATCGGAGTTCCTTTCATGTTATCAATTTCATTTCTCTGAGAACATTGTCTTAAAAAACAACAACAACAACAAAAATTGTAAGCGTAAAGGTTTGGATCAAACATTAATGATACCAGGCCCTTCTGCCATTTTTGAGCCATCCCATTTTATTTATGACAAGCTGTTTATATTCGGTTCTTGCCTGGCACAATGTCTAGTACTTTTTGAACCTGTCAATTTTCCATCAACCACCTTGCAAGATATGGTTTTTGATGTTGTTCTTTATTATTATTTTATTTCATTTTATTTTACTTTACAGTGCTGGGAATTAAGCAGAACTCACGCATGTTAATTAAACTGCACTGAGTCACTGAGCTACTGTCCTTGGCCCTTTAAGTTTTCCTGGAAGAGATAGGGTCTTCATACACTGTGCCCAGAGTTGGCTTCAAATCCTCCTGCCTCCCCTTCCTCAGAAGTTAATACTATAGGTATGTGCTAGTTAAGGTAATTGATGCATAAGAAGGCTGACTTGATGTAGCCTACAAAACTAGTAATGACATAGAAGTTCTTATGCAAACATAACTGACTCCTAGGTTTATTCTTATGAGTGTATTCTGGCATTTTCTGCATTTTAACCCTTGAGAAACTATCACTTAATGTTGAAATTGGAAGTACCATATACCAAGTCTTGCTACATGTTCTACTTCTCAGAAATGAGAATGAAGTCACAATAGGACAACTGTTTAAGCTTTTTGGATAGCAATTAGTGCCAGGAGAACATATTATATGTAGAACCAGTTCCATAAACAATATGGGCTTCATATTTCTGGTAAATACTTTGGAAAGATACCAGTATACAGGAAAGATAAGCAAAACTAATATTGATATCCCAAGCATTGGCTTTCATTTTTTTCCTACCATCCTTTCATCTTTGAGCTCAAAATGACTCTATCCTGTGACTCTTTTTGGATAGGCTGAGTGCTTACAGAAGGAAACAGAAATCAGCATTTCCTGTCTGCATCCACTAATCACACACTTGGAACTGAATATGAAGTACCATCTTAAAGCAAGGATTTATAATAAACTGAGGTTTTGACAGGTGATATGTTGTCTCCAGTTTTGTGCTTTACTTAAACATCAAAATTTATCTAATTCAACTTCCTTCTCTGTTTTATAACTACCACCAAAAATGTATATGTGTTTTTTAAATTAAATCTATTGGTAAAAATGAGATGTAATTAAAATAATGGTAGAAGTGACTGCCTCACTTGAGTGAAACAGAGGGAAATCTAGTGTTTCTTCATTTTATTAATAGAACATTTTGGATCCTAAATTCAAGTGATATAGAAGCAAAATCTTATAATAAATCATGTTTAAAAGAGATTTTTCAAAAGAGAAGATAAGATGACAGAAACATTATAGAAATTGAAATTTTGGTTCTTATGTTTCAAAGGTAAATTGAACATGTAGGTATGAAAAGATGAATTGTAGTCAAGGAGTGTTCTAGAATAGGGAGGGTGAGTTGGTTTACGACTGTCATAGAGGTCATTGTCTTCTAGGAGATTTAGGGATACCACTTGGTCACTAGAAAGGACAGTGAGTCATTGGACACATAGTCATAATTGATGCTGTTGAAGATCTCATATCATTTTCCAAACACATTCTATCATTTAAGTAAAAGGTCCGTTTCATAATTAATTCCTTTATGACAGTAGTTTTGCACATAGTTAAATTTCCAAATGTGTGTAATATTGTTGAAGTTTAGGACATTTAGAAAAGTGTTAATGTAACTGAAAACTATTGAACTTATCTGAACATTAATAATCTTCAAAATTTATCCAGAACCTACCTTCATTTTCTATTCAAGACAGATAGAAGTAAATACTATACATCCTTATAAATACTAGAAAACCCCAAATACCTGCTATTTCTGGTAAGGTAGTTATCTGATTATTAGTTACACTCATCAAGAATTTAATGAAATATAAAATGCATTGGATTTCTTTAAAAATTGGAGCTATTATTTTTTGGATACAGTTTCCTCTCCTTTGCTTTTCTACTCAAAAATATAGTATATGACGTATACATTGTGGTGTTCATTGGAATAGCCAAGGGTCTTGTGAGACTGGACTACAGAAAGCTAATCAGGAGGCAAACACTTTGTTGAGAAGTGAAAGCCTGATTTATCATCATTGCATTTTTAGTTTTAATTACCTTGAAATGCTCATAAGATGCTAACTACAGGGATAAATCATCATGGGAACTATTTTTAAGACAATTTTTAAAAAAATATTTTATTTATTCATTTTCAAGTATATATATATGTATATATATATATATATATATATATATATATATATATATAGAGAGAGAGAGAGAGAGAGAGGGGGGGGGTGCACACCAGTGCCACCACCTTGTGTGCCTGGCTTATGTGGGCCCTGGGGAATTGAACCCAAGGCCTTAGGCTCTGGAGGCAAGTGCCTTAACCGCTGAGCAATCCCTCCAGCCCAAGACTACTTTTTTTAAAAACTTTATTGATGGCCATACAAGATTGTGACTGTAGAAATCTTTAATACAGGGCACAATTTATATATATATATATATATATATATATATATATATATATATATATATATATATAATGGTTTTTTTTACTAATAGCTGGTCTAGTTATGACATAATTTCAAGTGAAAAACTCAATGCCCTTATGTTCATATCAGTATCTGTATTTTTGTGTATGTGTACTTTCAGATTGGTTCAGATAGAAATGTGTTTCTCCTCCATGTTTTCTAGGATCAGTTATATCAACAGTAAATTAATCAACTAAAATGATTTTACAATGGCAACAAAAGTAAATAGGGTAATAACATGTTTTTGTTCAACTCATGGAAATCCATGCCATATATTTTTGTCATCTTAAAACCCATTTGCTGAAAAATGTATATCATATACGTTTTTTAGAAGGTAAGAAAATTTACTTACAAGGAATGATTGTGTTCTATAAATTTCATTGGTGAACATCATAGTGACTAAAAAACTACAAATTAAAATGTATTAAAGAAAATTTCTAAGTATTTATGCCTCATACGCAGATTCACCAATGGAGACACATAACCTGTAAATATGTATAGATACTCTGACTTAACTTTTGCCACTTAGTTAACACTTAATATTTATTTAGTGAATTAGTAATTGAATACACATTATATTAAAAGTGTTATATCAATAAATATTTCTCAAGTTTAAACTCAAGTTTTATTTAACATTCATTAACATCCAAGGAGTCAAACTGACATTTGTTATTTTATACCATGGTCTCCAAATACTTAAATAGTTATGATTCACTGGAGCATAAAGAATGATTTTAATTTTATTGAAAAATTGCTTATATGTTTCTTTATTCAGAGAGCCTACAGAAGGGGCACTTTACTTGACATAAATGTTACAACCTCTTCCTGTTCCCTGAGTCCAGAGCTTGACTGACTCTCATATGCAGTTACCTTACTGTTACATTAGAATGCATAAAAATGATGTTTATCTCTTTCTTTCTTTCATTTCCTTTCTCTCTCTTTCTTTTTTTCTTTTTTTGAGGCTGGTTTTCACTGGAGACTAGGCTATACAGGAACTCACTCTGTATCTCCAGTTGGCCTTGAACACACAGCAATCTTCCTACCTCAGCCTCCAAGTGCTGGGACTCAAGGTCTGTGCCACCAAACCCGGCTAATGTGCACTAATTTCACAGAAAATTCTCTTAAAAAGTCAATAAAAATATCATTTTCAATACCATTTAATTGACATGATTTGACTAGCCCGCTCTTCTACAGTTGTGTTTTGTTTTTATTCCTGGATTGAATGTTACGTGTTGTTTTCATCAGATGTGACTTTGAGTTCACTGAACAACACTTTATGCCTTTGTCTTTGGATTTCATTTGAATGTTCTATCCAGGGCAGGAAGTCACTTTAAAACAGGGTACTGAAAGCAAGAAAAATTACTTAAGGGATCAATTACATTTAAAATGATGAAATCAATAACAATATTTTCTCTGTGATTTTTTCTCTCTGATAAGCACAATGTTGCTTAAAAGCCACATTAAAATTTAATCACAATCTGTGTGCTTTAGTAATTGATAATTTCTGGACAGCTGTCTTCTGCTTTGTTTAAGTCTTCAGTTCCTTCTGTTTAAGTTATGCCTTTTAATAGCTGGATTAAGTACATTTGAATTTTAAACTATATTATTAGAATATGATCATGTTTTATCATCTTCCAATAGTGGCTTATGGGTTTACACTCTTCACAACAATGTGAGAATTGGAAGAAATGCCTCCTGTGTAGTTAAGCAACAGGAAATTTATTCTAGTTCTATAATTGTTTTGACCTTATTATTTTTTTCAACTCACATGAGAATAGATAATAATGTGTGGAACCAAAAGTAAAATACATACTGCAATGTTAACAGTGAGCCAGAATCTCTTCTAACTTGGGGACATCTACCTGGCACCTGACAAAATGTCTGCCACATATTGAATAATGAAAATACATGTGTTGAGTAGTTTAATAAATAATTCTTTGAGTTTTTCTTGCATATTTATAAATGATTAATTCACTCCAAGATCCACCTCATCTGTAGAATGTATATGATATCCTCCATATTTAAAGGGATAAATGATCCCTTAGCTATCAGTATATCATCATTTATCACAGATTACATATAAATATCAGTACCTCATCCCAACACAGATTATATCGCACCAGCTATATTTGTTTCAAAGGAAGAGAAGAAAGAAAAATGATTTCTCAAAGTATGTTGTCTGGTTGCATTTCTACCTTCTAATCACCTAACATGACTCCCCAGGTTGAAGTGGTAATTTCACATTGGTTGTATTATTATTTAAAAGAATCAATGTAATCCATGTTAGGCTATATGCATTTAAGTCTTGAAGGCTAAAATAGCTGACCCAGTGGTCATACCATATTGCCTTGTTGGAAAATATTTTTATGATGTTGAATGTACTCAACCGAATCATTAAGTTTTATTCTGTTTGCCAGGAGTCAGGCCATTAAAATTTCTACCTATTCAATGGCATAATTTACTTGCTAGTATTTACTTTTATCTTTGCATCAAATGCTAATTAATTAAATACTTCTGCTGAAACTAATAAATAAGTAATAATTAGATAAACACATTGTAAAAACATGATTTAAAAGAAGCAGATTGAAGTGGCTTCGGAATATAAGTAGCCATATAGTATGTCAATTAAGAGGAAAAACTGAAATATTCCAAATATGTCCACAATATGTCCAAATATGTCGGCAATATGTCCAAATATATGCACAATATTGCAAAATTTAAAAGAGTGCATATTTTAACATATATGGAAAATGTAATATGGACCTTTAGGGTGGTTATCTGAAAATTTGAAAGTTATCAGTAATGCCAATTGGGAGATGTAATTCATATGAAATTTAATCAAGTCCAAATATGTTGTTTAGGACACACAGCTTTGGATATGTGTACATGATATGAGACAAGTAGATGACTCAACCTTAGGTGAGTATTTGAGTCCTGTAACTAAGATTGCACTGGGTGAGGATGGAGGGCACTACAGTGATCATCTTTTCAAATATGTGGCAAAGCTTTGGGTGCCCAAATGCCCATTATAACATTGTACCATCAAGAACATTAAGGATGTATGTGAAAAAGCAGGCAGTAACTCAAATGCCTTTTCCCTTCATACAATACTCTTCTCCATGAGCTCCTCATGTCGGGGCTGTTTCGTCATCTTTTTTTTTTTTTCCTTTCCTGCTCTAGATTTCAGTCTGTTGTGTTTAAATGTGCAAGAACTAGAATTGCCTTTTGCAAAACAACCCCAGGAAATTATAACAATCACAATTCTTTCCAGGGAACTAATCTGAAATAAAATCATCTTAACAATATTGTTTCCAGGAATTTTTTTAAAAAGCATTTTTTAAAGATCAGATTATGACACGCTCCTTTTCTCTGCACTATGAAAGGACTCTTCCTATTATTAAACTTTACGGTTTGAAGCATCTTGCTCGTTTTACTGCCTCATGTATTAGGTTACTTTTTAAAGAGGAGGTGAACATTCTAGCATTCTATACAACCTTAAAGTGACAAAGAGTTAAACGAAGATTTTTCAGATGAATACTGTCGCAGTTTGCCATTCTGACAGCAAAAGCCAAGCTAGTGCTTAAAAAATGCAAGTTTGAAAATGCAAATGGTGTTATCCAAATATGCAGCCATATGTCCATAATACACACATTTTGGGAAAAAAATTTATAAAGATTTCTATCACAGAATTGTATCTCAAAATGGTAAGAGTCTTGTTTTTTTATATTGTGTTACCATGAAGATGGTATGATGTTGAAATTATGCTTCACAATCTTTTATATATATATATATATATATATATATATATATATATATATATATATATATATATATATATATATATGCTATAGTTAAAAATACATTATTTTTAGGTTTTCAGAAAAAAATTGGCTCTGTGTACTAATAATCCATTTTGGGTAGATGCTCAATTTCATCTATCATACAGTCAACAATATTGTCCAAAATATACAAATTTCAGTCATAAGATTTTCTATTCTGATGACTAAAGTTTAAAACTGCCTCTCCAAGCAAATCAGCAGTCCTTAGAAATAAACGTGTATTGCTGAGAACAAAATATAATTAGTTTGAAGACTGTTAAGCTGTGAAATTTGGTTAACCTTTAAGTAACTTTGCTCTGCTGATCACAGTATCCCTAACAATAGGGAAGTGGAAGCCAAATGCAAGTGGTGAAACCTCCAACAGGAAAATATCAATTAATCTTTCTCAATAGAGTTGAAGTATGGGTAATCCCCTCGTTAAATAGTTTGAACCTTTCTCTAAGTAAACAAAGGAGGAATAGTGAGAGATGCAGCCTGATTTGTTTACACGGAGAATCTTCAAGAGGCTTAGGCATAACCTCTTAACACAGAGGGCTTCTTAGCCACTGGTCACTAATTACCCTCTTTTAAATGTATTTGTGTACTCAAAGAGGCTATGTTTTCAGAATTAATCTGAGAATACTACTTCATGTGTTAATATTTTATCCTTTAGCCAATATATGAAATATATTAAAATAGAAGGAATCCTCACAGTTCTCTTCAAACATATCAAAACTTGTTTCCAATATAGATTTGGATAAATGTTTATTTTCTTGCACTTCCTGTTGAAAAAACAATTTCTATGATGAGAAATAATTTGTGTCTAACTGCTCCATATAGGGTCTATCTATTGATTGAACTCTTTCAGACCTTCAATTGCTATGAAATTTCTGGGTTGGAAGGAAAAAGAGAGGACTGGAATTAACATGTGTTCTGTCATCTGCCAACCAGTTTGCCCTTGATATTTAAGCAATTTGAAAGTAAATACGTTCTTTAGTCCACTCACCACAATGCAAATGTCATTGAAAATTGCCTGATGCATTCAAATTTCTATATAATACAGGTACCAGTGGTCATTAATTATCATCAAAAACATTTTCTCAGTTATCAGTTACATATCTGTGTCCAAAGGTGTTGGGGGTGGGTACTTTGTTGTTTAATTAAAGATGATTCATAGTCTAGGTATTTCAGTGAGTTTATCTGTGATGGAATATATGCTAATAAAATTGGTATCAGTAGGTGTACTATCTACACCAGCATTTCTATATGTTCTAAAGTATTGTCCATGTTAACAAGTTAGGTTTACCAAACCCATCAATCAACATGTCAACTTCTAATTAGGAGGTGGTCAGAATGATAAGGGACAAAAGTGTTGAAATTCTTAAACAGATTTATCTCCAATAAAATAATTTTCTTTCTTCTTTTTTCCTGTAAGTTCATTTTTCAACAATTTCCATGTGCAGAGCTATTTCTCTGCTCTCTTGGATTTTGTTCTGTGGATTAAAACATGAGGCCAGTACATGATGATTGTAGCCCACAGACAAAAGTACACGTTCTCATCTAAAACCTGTCACTGTTGTTTTCTTGGTATTTTCAAATATTATGTATTCTGAAGCCAAATTTCAATATGGAGTATAGCAAATCATGAAGTACATAAAATTTCTGCGTTTCCATTGTTGAGGATAAAATTTAGACAAAAAAGCAGAGGAAATTTTAGACAAATATATGACTGTCAATTATAGTCAGTGGTTTAGGAATATCTCTACTTGGAAACACTGGATTTTAATATCAGAAATTTGTTTCTCAAGTAATTTGAATATCCTGCATGCTGCACAAAAGTACAAAAATATTATCTGTTGAAATCCAGATATAATTAATTATGTGATAGACGCTTAACTACAGTTTCCTTATACACAATTTAGGGAGATTTTATTAAAGTATCTTAATGTACCATTTAACTTCTGTGATTCTACAGATAAATCACTTATTAAGATATTATGGTGGGTAGATCATGATATCAGTTATATATATGTATATATATAACTTATGTACATTGATGGTTTAATCTGAATCTAATAAAACTTTAGAAAGATAAATGTTGTGTATATGCACCAACCTTGTCAACATTGTATTAGGAAATACCTGCCATATTTTTAGAATTGATAATGACCCTGATAAAAAAAATAGAACAGCCTTTTAAATAAGATATACAGAGTAGATGTTTACCCTTTTAAGAGTGTTGTTAATGGTTAAAAAGAAATGAGTTATTTGTGGTGACACAATGGCTCATTTTCTGTAGGAAACCTTAGTCAGAGTTTACTTTTGTTATGCTTTGTGTGGTTGGTGAAATTCCACAGCATCTAAATACAAAAAAATACTTATTAAAATCACATACAAAATATCCTTCTGCCCTTATGCTTGTTTATTTTTCCAAGTTTCTATTTGTTAGAAATTGTCTATTATTGGAAAATTAATTTAGAGATGCATTTACACCTACACAGTCACCCATTTGATTTCCAGATAGTGTGCAACAGCTCACTGTTGGTTAAATGAGAGGTGTGTTGGCCAATTAACATACACATGAGTCAAGATGATTTGCATATATCTGTATCTGTTACCAAAAGCTATTTTCTATGCCACTGAAACTTCATTATTTGGTAAAATTTTATATCATAACAATTATCATAACTTAAATACATCATTTATAACAAATAAAAATAATATTCACAATTTTTGCTTAGTTTGTGTTTCTTAAGGTTGTATCTAACCTTAAAGATGGGTACACTTTTATATTTGCTTGTTACTTGTGTATTGCAGATTGATTTATGATTATGAAATAGGATGTATTCAGTATATGTCATATAATAGAAAGAAGAAATTATAAATTTTAGATGCATTTACTTGACTTTTCCAGGCTAATAGGTTTTATAACTAGGTACCATGACCAGAGGCAATTTTATCATCTTTCTATTTACAATACCTATAAAGTAAGGCATAGCTTCACAGTCCTTAAAAGAATCTATGTGATGGCCAAGTATACTTCCCCAAAAAACTCAAATATAATATTTTCATAGTATAATCATGCCAGGTAACACATATTTTTAAAGTATGTACTGGTTTCTTATTCTCTCATGTTTTTGCCATAGGAAAATTACATCTAATGCCTCATTTTTTAATCGGTCAGATACTTTGGCAAAAAGAGAATTAGACAATCTACTTTGAAACTAACAATTCTATTTTTTCAAAAGGTGATCAATCAGTGTTAAGTTAGCAGAAAATCACTAATAGATTTGAGTGAGATTTTTATAAGCTGCTAACCACCATTACTACATGCAGTCACAGACTATACAACTAAGCCTATCAGCCAGTCTGAGTTGCCAATTGTGGTTGGGAGGCAACATGAAGGACCTGCTGTACACAGACATATTCTCATTAACTAAGACATGAACATTAATAGATGAAGAATATCAGCACTCTTATTTTACCACAGTCAATATTTGAAATAGCTTTGAAACATCTAAGAATTGAGACTCTAAATAATTATTGAAGCTTCGTCGTCTCAAGGGATGAGAGAACAGTGTGTTGGGCCATCCTTTGGAAAAACTGCCCATTGTATAGGATTCTTCACTGTTTGCCTTTTTCCAAGTGAGGAGAGAATAGATTCATAGACTTTCAGTTCCATTTCTTTATCTTTCAGCCAGGAGGAATGAAATATTCAAGTAAGGAGAGAAGGAAAAGTCACAAATGAGTCACTAAGTAGCATAAGATATGCGCTTTCATCAAAAGTTTCTATGACTCATCGATATTTTTTTTCTCCTCCACAATACACCATGGTAAAGTCACTGCCTTAGTCACTCAATCGAGAGAATTGCATCTGAATTCATCTAAAAATAAAGTCATAATTTTTTTCTCAGTAAAAAATCAAGAGTTATATTAACTTAATTTGCATGCATCTCCAACAGGACAGAAAAGAAATTTAATATGTAATATTTGACACACCTGAAAATCAAATGTATGTACCATTTTTTTTGTTTCTTTAAGCCTTATTTCTCTCTGAGACAGAGTCTCACAATGTGGCTCAAGTTGACATTCAATTTATGATCCTCCTACCTCAACCTTCCAAGTGTTGGGACTTCAGGAAAGTTGTTTGTGTATTGTAATATATGCACAATTTCTAAGCTCAGTTTCCAATTTGATAAGAGTTTTTTCTTCAATTCTATGATTATTGAGATTTTACATTTTTTTCTAACAAGCACAGATAATTCTTAAGATCTTGCTTAATAGTGTTATGATATAGAAAGTGTTGCAAAGAAATATCAGTAGCAGAGCACATTATTAGTACCTATGTCTCTTGACCTGGATAAGCCTCTTTCTGTCATTCTAAATAGCAAGATCATCTACCTTTGTTACAGAGTGCCATATAGTATTCACTGATTATTTTTAATATTTATTTATTATTTGAGAGAAAGAAAGAAAAATAGGGGAGAGTATGGGTGTTCCAGGGCCTCTTTGCCCCTGCAAATGAGTTTCAGATGCCTGTGCCACCTTTTGCATCTAGATTTACATGGGTACTGGGCAATCCAACCCTGGGCATTTGGCTTTGCATGCAAGTACCTTCAACCACTGAGTAATCTCTCCAGTCCTCCTTTTTTAATTTAATTTTGAATCTATAGACCATGATATTGTGAAATATAAAATGCACCACTGATATATTTATCTGTATATATCTACATATTTTCTTCTTAACAGTAGTGTGTAGTGTGTGAGAGAATGATAAATTAAAAGATCTGGAACCCATATTGAAATATTTTAAACAAAACTAAACAAAATAAAAATGTTAAAAAATACTTTGTCACTGCTCAGAAAAGTAGCAGGTTTTCCATGACCAGATTTTATTAATACTCAAAGAAGGCTTTAAAGAATAAGTTCAATATCAGCAGGATAAAATGAGAATTTGTATTTGTCAAATAGGATATATTTCATGAGAGAAACATAATAATAGTTATGACATTGTAGGTAAAAGTTACAGTGAATAGAAAATAATTACACATTACTTCACTTTTACATATACTGAAATTGTTGAATAGATATTTTAACAGCAACATGCAAGTATTATTTTGTGTGCAATGGGCATCATTTGTTTATTGATATATTTGTTATCCATAATTAGATACATTATATGAGCAAATCTTATTGGTATCCCCATTTCCCTCCTCCCTGTCCCCAGTCCACTGGGGTTTCCTCCTCGTTGGGCATACTGGGTCAGTCCATGGAGTAGGGGGTTATGAATTGTACAAGAGGAGTCAGTTTTTCCACCACCCCCCTTTGTGTGTTGTTGCTGAGAGGGGCAATAATGGAGATCCCTTTTGATAGAATTGAAGCCCTGAAGGCTTTGTGTCCATTGGTCACATTGCTCAGTGTAGTTTTCTCTAAGGATGATTCAGAGTTGTGCTGTGGTGCTTAGTATGGCTGAAACATCTTCCACATGGAGCCAAGGACCCTCGTCCTTTACAACTTCATTCATAAATGCCCATTGGTACATGAAGGAAGTTCAGTGAATGAAACTTCAAGAGCTCTGTTTCTGCACAGGAAAATTGTGTCTTCAGAGTTCAGAAAGTGGAATTATTTTGACCTTTGTCACAGAGCAGGAAATGAAGAGCAAGACAATGTGTTTTCCTCATCTTTTCCCTGTCCATGATTCTCAGTTCTTGACCTCTCTGTCTTATTCTATACAAGAGAAATGACCTTATTTTATCTCTCTAATCCCCCAATAAAGTCACTGAACCCTACTTCTTGGGGTTAATTGTCTGATCCTCTTTGACCATCTTCCTACTCAAGCCCTTTGTGCGTTAGAATTTCCATCTGATTGTTTTGTTGCTGGCCCATTAGCTAGAGCCTAGTCGAACCAACACCAGGCAAACAAAGAGCACACAGTCTTGTGGATACTGATATACATGAAATGTATAGATAGGCATATTTTTCTGAATAAATTATTCTTCCTTTCAATCTTAACCTAAAATTAAATGTTTCATTGGTTTTGACAAAATCCCTCAAACTCTGTCCTAAAGTGAGCTCAATAATTTTCAAAAAAAGGATATATCACCCATCAAGTTCTCAATTTATTACTTATAAATCTATTATAAAGTACATTTTAATAACTATGTATCCAAAGACATGATTCCTGAATTTCATATACAGTTTACCTTAAAAAGGCTATTTTTTATAGCAACTTCAAATTTACATGTTATTTAAAGTGTACCATATCTGTATTTTTCTGGCCATATTTTATATAAAACATTGATTTTTTTTTCAATAGAATTTCCTTAGTGACCTAAGTTTTTTAAATATTTTCCTCAACACCACTGTGTTTCTTATTCATTTTTACACTTAGAAATGTAAAAGAAATTTATTAATGATTGTTAGAGCAAGTTATCTTGGCAATTTCAATGTTGAAAAGTCTGTACTTATTGAGTTTAAAGTCCTAGATTGACATTTAGCTTCATCAATACACGTAGGCATGCTAGTTACCACACTGTTTCTTATCAACTATATGTTTAGTCTTTCACTTAACCAAACACAGTCACCAGTAGCCACTTACAGAATGAGATTTCAAACACAATTGTTCTCCAGAGAGAACAACCATAGGGCAATAATAATAATAATCAAAATTACAAAAAACACCTATGCACATTTTTGGCATATCTTAAATAAGACATTTTTTAGAAAATGTAGCCACATTAAAAGATTTACAGAAGGAGGCATAGGGTATAAATAATCCAAATCAATGGTATTTTAAAATGGAATTGTGGTTTATTAACATAAATTAATAATCAATAAGATCCAGTCATATGTATATTAAGTAGACTAAGATGTTATGTTTAATCACATTTGATCTCATAAATAGAAAGCAAATATCTTTTTTATCAATGTTTTGATGGGGAATTGTGAACTACCTAGTATTCTTAACTGTTACTGTTACGTTATACTCCACATGAAGAGCAGTAGAAGGAGATGGGAAGCTAACTCTAAGAAGGGGACATCTTACATAATTATGACTAAGATATTATGTTATTTATAGTTTATGGAGCATCTCTACAATCCAGTGATTCATGCAAACATTTTTTGTACAATGGCTTCATATCTATTTCTTTCTTTGTCAAGTTAATTTTTAATGTCACTCTTTATAAAGGAAAACTGACATGAAAAATAGAACTACATTTTTGTTTAATGAATCACATAAGAAACGACAAGCAAGAAGAGTATAAATATAATATTTTTCTATAGTTAAAATTGCTAGTTATTTGAATAACACCAACATCTGTATGTTAAAACAATATGTACCCAATTTTTTGCTTCAAGAAAAGAACAGCAGGCAAAATAGCATACAGTTAAAATTCATAGATGTGAAAGAAATTTCATATGATGATGTCTGTTTAAGCTGACTAAATTCCAAATTTACTTTTCCTTATTTGAAGTTTGAACATAACTGTATCTTAGTACTATGCCAACTTTTGAATAAATGAATCATAAGAGGTAGAGCTATTGGTTGATAAGAGAAAATATAATAACAGTAATCACAATTTGACATTTCTATTGCACCTTTCACCTTGAAAAAAATCCAAGGCAATTAATCTGAAAGTCATTTCTATACTCAAGATGTGCCAGCCTCAGTTGAATGTAGTTATCTTCTAAGTTAACTCAAAGTGTGAACGCATCACCCACAGATCATTTGGCCTGTCAACCAACATGGATGATATTCGCTACAGAAGGCCTCAGAGGACTAGAGGCTATATACGGCCCTCTACTTGACAACTAGTTGGTCATAAAGCTAAGATCACTTTCTGTCAAGAAATGAATCGCATACTCTCTCTGTGATTATACTTCAGGGCTAGGCATTGTAAGCTATTAAGCAGCTAATCTGTCAATCAAAGAGAATGGTAGAATCTTGAAGTTGTAAAGGATCTTTTAGGTTCTATAATTCAAATTTCTACCAAGTACAAGTAACCATTTTACAACTGTTCTCTTGTATCAACCCTTGGTCTTAATATGACCAGTGAATGATCGATTTGGAATTATCAATGAAATATCTGTTGTCTAAAACATTATCACGATCATCTTGTTTTCTAGATCGCAAAAGGAATATAAAATGTACGTTCCTACTTGGTATGGATTTCCAGAAAATAAAAATATACAAACATCATACTATGGTATGACTTCTCAAGTAGAATAGGAACACAAAAGCAAAAGCAGTCAACCTACTTGATTAAAAGGAAAGTTAAGGACATAAAATACTTCAATAAAAATGTTACTTTAAAAGTAGCAAGTCATAAAATGATATTTACAGTGTTATTTCATTTACAAAAAGTAAACCAGCAGAAAAATGAGAGCCCAACACATGAATCTGGTGTCACTGCACACTAGAATGCTGACTAATTCTTTTTTTTTATTATTTGATATAGTTAGGGGAGCATGTTATTATTATTATTATTATTTGACAGCAAGGAAAATGTCAAAACCCAAACAAAATGTTTGGCACCTAGAATAAAACAGTGAGTTGACTAGAGGAAAAAGGTGGTTTTTTTTGTTTGTTTTTTTGTGTGTGTGCAATCACCTATGTCTATTTTATCCAGGTAGTTCCAGGAAACAGTCCTTTCAAAGTGAGCAGAGGTAAAGAATAGTAAGAGTAGCTACTCCAGAGATGGACTGAACAGTTACACTACCTTGTAACAAATAGTGTTCCTTTGTCGTGGCTCCTAAACTAGTATTTGCATTAACACACTCCTGATGAAGTGAATTTGAAAGACTTTTCTGAGTTGTCCTGGAAAAAAAGCAGCCTCCCACAGCTGGCTTCTCTATTTTTGGCTTCTCCTATCCCTGTTTTCATGGCAGCTGAGAAATATTAATGTGAGAAAAGTATCTTTATTTTAGTCTTTGAAAAATAACTCAACAGAAAGCCCTGCAACTTCAGCAGTAGAGGGTAACAGTTCCAGGATCGTATTATGGCAGTGCATTACTGGGCCAAGCTGTGGAAAAGACTATGCACGTAAAATAATATGTTCATCCTACACATGACATCCCCAAAGCATATGCTATTTACATATAATGCTTGGCAAACATATTTCACCCAAAGTTAATATGTCCCTTAGGAATAATTACATAAAATAGGTTTGTAATCAACCTCATACATAGAAATGGCACAGTGGAAAAATTGTCTTTAATCTATCACATTTCTACCAAAACAGGTGATTAAAGGATGTATTTAAAGATGAGATTTTTTATTTCATCTTTTTTTTCAGTTTTTCCTCTTGAGCTTTCTTTTGAGTCCCATGTATTTATAAAGCTGAATGCTTCATGACATTATTTTTATGTACCTATGATATTTGACTCAGTAACTTGGCCAAAAAAAAAAACATTTTGGAAAATTGTAGTTATGAAACGGAGCCCCATTTGGAAAAGTAATGATGAGTTTCTTGAGATTTATTGACTCAATCAGATCATATGACGAGTCATTTCCAGACATATTGATAAACTCATTGATTCCTCTCATTCTCGTAGTCACCGGACTATAGTCAAAGGGATCAGTAGCCATTTGACCTTCATTGTGTATTAAACAAACACCAGATGGCAAGGATTCATTGAGGAAATCCATTCTTTCTTCTGCATAGCCATGTTCACACTGCTGCTTCCCACTGAGCCTTTATCTCTGATTGTCACGGTGCCAAAGCTGCCTGCACAGCACCTTTCATGCATCACAGCTTTCAAATCTTGTGCCATTAGTTTCATTTTGTTTCCATCATAAATAATCTCCCACTTTCTCATACACTCTTTCATTATCTAATAATAGCTTGGGTCACATACAAAGGAGCCAAGTCCTAAAGGGTTAGTGAGTACAGTTTGTCCCCTTGGTTTCTGGCCAGTGTGTGAACTTATTTATTAAACAGATAAATGTGTATGGCTTTAAAAAGGAGACTTAAAGAATACAAACACCCTTATCCTACTAACCACGTTTCAGGAACACTAGACATAAAAATGAGGACATTTGAAAGTCAAGTTGGAAACTTTAAAGCATTATACCTTGGGCATTAGGCTAATTCAAACTAATTATTTTAGGAGACACACAAAAGCAAATACCCTATCCTCTGAAGAATTCCATCACTATTTCTCTCTTTGGCCATTCCCTAGACTCATTTGGACATCCGCCAGGCAGCTAGAAGTGATGAAATGCTGGTGAGTGAGAACAAGCCGAGTCACTAGATGCTGAGGGTATTATACTATGAGTCAATTTCAGCCCAAGAAGGGAGATGTTTTCCCTTTTCTGTATTCATTCTTTCTCTTTTATTTTGCTTTTTGCTTCTTTGGGAACAATGTCATATTCAGATGAGAAAGCCAGACTTCATGTAAGATTTATTGCCAAGGCTGAAATGTTTAAAACTAACAGGAAGGATGCCCTGAGTGTCAATAGAGTGGCCCTTCAGTGCTTCTAGGAAGCTAAATGTTGACAAGTGTCTTACAGCTGTACTCTGATTCTTCCCTTATTTAGGAAAAAGTTGAGAAGGTTTGAATGCATTGAGTAGAATGCTGAGAAGATGTCAGCAGTGAGTTAAGTTGTTGCAGCCCATTATTCCCACAGGCAGCCAATTATCAGGGGATAATTGGACTGGTAATGAGCATTCTGACTGGTCAAGAGATCCCTCTGAGGCTACTCACTTCTCTCTTATAGGGCTGCTCTCTGGGCCAAGATTGGCATGGTATAAATGGGAACTTTAAAAGAGTATATATTTTTTAGGAAAATTAATATGTATTGATGAAACATAGGATGAACTTTGATAAAGATGCAAACTAGTTTGGCAATTTACAAAAGAGGCAATTTCACTATTTGGTGGTTCTCTTGCAAAACATTTTTATTATATGAAAATATTTTTTAAAAAATTCAAAAGAAAAATGACACACTCATCATTTTATGTCCATGACAAAACCCATTTATTAATTAAATTTTGGAATGCATATTTAGTGAATTATAGCATTTGTATACACAGTTACTGTACTATACTGCTGTTTGTTGAGGGCAAACTCATATTAAGTTCTGTTAATGTCAATATATTTAAGTAATTATTATCAGTCCAGAATATATCATTTTTCTGCCTTTTTCCACTAGTTAACCTCTACTTCATCTCTGACGTCAGCACACTGTTCAGTTCTTCAGGTTTTTCCTGCTCATGCGTAATCAGTGCCTATTTCCTCACCTTTGGCCATGCAAGTTGGTGTCTGGTTAATGTTCTTTTCTACCGTCAACATAGGTCCTGGTATGGAACAATTTCTCAACAAATCATCATTCGATAAATGTAGACATTGTGTATTCTTCTCAACTGCGGGATGCGAAGAAACAAAATATAATGCTACTGTGCCCCTGTACAAATAAGAGTAGTTGACAAAGATGCCACCTGCTCAGCTCATTCCATTCATTGAGCTCCTCCTTCTTTAATGTCATCAGCTATCTGGCTGTGTTCTAGGAGACCAAACTATAATATAATATAATATAATATAATATAATATAATATAATATAATATAATATAATATAATATAATATAATACAATACAATACAATACAATACAATACAATACAATACAATACAATACAATATAATATAATATAATATAATATAATATAATATAATATAATATAATATAATATAATATAGTATAATATAGCATAATATGATATGATATGATATGATACGATATGATACAATACAATACAATACAATACAATACAATACAATACAATACAATACAATATAATATAATATAATATAATATAGCCAAACTATAATCCTGGGCATAATATACTGGAAGAACAAAATCAGAAAACAGGTAGAGAAAAAGAAAGTTCTGAAAACTCCAAGGAGAATTCTCATGGTTTTTCTTCTGTATCAATTTCCTTTGCTAGCAGAAACATTCTGTGTCTGCACGTAGGTCTATCTTCAAACAGAGCTCCTCACCCATGTTGCAAAACTCCGAACACATTTTTCCTCCTGACACATTTTTTTAATGCACCAGGTACAAACTCCCAAATAGAAAATACCCAATCACTCCCAACTTGGATCTAAAGTCACAAACTTTGTCTCAAATGCCAGCTTAAGTTTTCCTTAAACTCTGCTAAGTTTCTTTTTTATGGTGATCGAGGTTATTATTTTATTTTAAGCATATTTATTGTCAAGAATTAGATACAATGTATGAGCAAATCTTGTGGTGGTACCCCCATTTCCCTCCTCCATGTCCCCCAACCAATGGAGGCCCTACTTGGTGGGCTTATTCAATCAGTCCATGGAGTAGGGGGTTATGAATTGTAGAAGACGTAGACAGTGTTTTTTTGTTTTGTTTCATGTGTGTGTGTGTGTGTGTGTGTGTGTGTGTGTGTGTGTGTTTGTGTTGTTGTTGTTGTTGTTGTTGTTGTTGTTGTTGCTGAAGGGGGCAACAACTCTGGATATTCTGGATATTCTCCTCCACCATGGCTCTTACAATCTTTCCATGCCCTCTTCCACTCAGTTCCCTGAGTCATGGTGAGTGAGTTTTAAGTCTGCTTTATTGTTGAGATCTTAAGTGTCTCTGGACTTCTGCTTTGGGTTGTGTTTAGTATTTTTGGTGTCTGTCTCCATCGTCCTTTCATGGGTTATCTGACTTGCTGTGGAGGTAGGTCTCTTGCTCATCTCGCCACTTTTTCACAGGTTTCCTTTGGGGCCTGTGTGATAGGCCAGGGGTGGTTCAACTCCTGCCTGGATGTCAGACATCATCTCATGTCTTGTTGGTGGAACTGGGTTGTCCATGGCTTTCGCTGCCTTCTGAAAAATACAAACAGATCTCCATGGCCAGAGATTGAGATATAGGTTAAACGAGTCAAACATTGCTAATTTTGGCAAGATTCTAATGGGTGTACTAGTCTCTCTGTTCATCTCTGGTAGTGTGAATTTCCTCTTGGAGCCTGGGTTCTTGGTCCCCGTAAGATTTTGCCATGGATCCCAGTTCCAGTTAAGGGTTCCTTACCACTGAGAGGATCTCTTAGCCAATCACTAAGCCCTTGATTACTTGGCAGCATTGATAACCCTTGTCTTGTGTTTGAATTCTGCCTCCTTGACTGTTAGAACATGAAATCCTTTATGTTATGGAAATTTTATTGTTGGAGAACTCATAATTCCCAATGATTTCTTATGTAAACTGTAAACCATATAAACTAATCATTTGTTCTATATCTATATTGTATAGCTTTAGGTTTTATTGAAATGTGTTGTCAAAATATGAAAAGCTAAAGTTTAGCTAATCGTGCCTACAAAGTAGGAGGTACCTTAGGAATACATTTGTAAACTTTATTGTTGGAAAAATGGAATAGAAACTGAAAAGTTCCCTCATTTCTTTCTTTCCACACATGCACAACCTCCCCACAGCCACCCACCCAAAGCAGGGTGGGACAGTTATTACAGTCAGTGAACTACAGTTCACAGTTCATACTTGTCATGGTTGGTAGTGTACAATCAATGTTGTGCATTTTAGTACAGAATTATTACCCTAAGAATCTGTGCTCCAACTAGCCTTCCTTCCTTCTCCAACTAAACCCTAGGAGCCATTAATGTTTTTATTGTGTCAGTAGTTTTTTCCTTCTACACCGTATGATACTGTTGGGATCATATAGGACATACCATATTTCCAGCTGTGTTTCATCAAATGTATATTGTAACTAAACAAATGAGGCCATATCTTCAATGTTCCCAACTAGATGCCATACTATAGCATGGAATGTTGTTTTACATAAACATATGCCTGTCTTTTCTCAATGCCTTTTCTTGGCTTTTACATCTCACTTTATCTATAGAATTATGATCAAAGGAAATTTCACCTCGTTTTCTCCCCAGTCTATATTCCTTTCCCTTTGTATTTTCTATAACTCTATTCTTTTCATTGTGTTTACAATCTGTCATGGAGCAGAAGTTTGAACTTAATGAAATACAACTTATTTTCATACACTGTTCCATTTGTGTGATATCTAAGGTGTCATTGGCATCCCCAAGGCTTAGATTACATCATTTTATTTTCTAATTATTCAATGTTTTTGAATATTACTCTTTAGGTGTATGACCAAACTTTGAGTTAGCTTTTGTCAAGGATGTAAGGTCTTTCTTTAATTTAGTATTTAATGTCCAGTTGTTCAACCACCGTTGCTGAGAGCATGATCTCACCTTGATGTTACTGTCTTCATCCAGGTCAAAGATGCATTATTACATTTAGAATGCCCAGTACCATATTCAAGACAGTGGTGAAGATAATAGCTCAGCTCTGTCCTGGATCCTATGTCAGTTACAGAGTTGCTTAAGATGTGGACAAGTTGAAGAAGGGACCCTTTATTAACAGCTTGCTCATAGTTCTTGCCCTAAAACTGTATTGGAAACTCTCAGTTGTCTTTTTGCCTTAATTGATATGCATTTTTGATAGATTCATTATATTTAATTATATTAATTGATTTTCAAATATTATACTTTGCATAACTGGTATGAAGCCCATTAGACAATATTTATTTCTTATAAATTTTGTACTTGAGTAACTAATATTTTTAAGATTTTTCAAGACATATTAACCTATAGCTTTATTTGAAATAACTTTGTTTTAGTAGAAGGTCTTTGAATTTTTAGAATTAAAAAAGTATTCTCTTGGCTTCTATCTTCTGGGAAATATCGAGAATTAGTATAGACTTTTTGCCTTACTGGTAAAGATAGTAATTAGTAATTAAAATTCTTTAAATATACAGAAATATTTAGAGTGCTGTATCTTGTGACAGTTCATCGATGTATCTTTTTAGTGAATTGGCTTATTTCATCCAGGTTATCATTTTTGTGAGTACAGACCTCTTCGTCGTATTCCTTCACTATCTTTTGTTTTTGAGGTAGGGTCTCACTAGCCCAGGCTGACCTGGAATTCACTATGTAGTCTCAGACTGGCCTCGAAATCATAGCAATCCTCCTACCTCTGCCTCCCAAGTGCTGGGATTAAAGGCTACACCACCATGTCTTGCTCTTCATTATCTTTTTACTATTCATTTTAACTCTTTTGACTTTTGTTATTACCATTATATATTTTGCCTATTCTATCTTAATTTCCCTGGCTAAAGGCTTCTGGATTTTTTAAAATATATATTTATTGTCCATAATGAGTTACATTATTTAGTGAGCAAACAATGAGTTGTTATCCCCAATTCCCCAATGCCCTCCCTCCCCATCCTCAATCAGCTGGATATCCTCCTCCTCCGTGGGCCATCTGGATCAGTCCTTGTGGCAGGGGACCATGGATAGCCTAGTATTCAGCCAGGTTCTCCTGGCCCAAGTATGTTGTTACTAAGGGGTGCCATACCTCTGGATAGTCTCCCCCACCATGGCTCTCACAATCTTTCCACCCCCTCTTCGCTCAGTTCCCTGAGTAGTGGTAGGTGGGTATTAAGGCTGCTTTAATGTTGTGAGCTTAGGGGTCTTTGTGTTGAAAATCATTGGTTTCTGTCACCCTGGCTTATCCTGTGTTGATTGAATGGCTGTAGCTGTGGGTCCCTTGTTCATCCCGTCATTCTCTGCGGGGTTCCATATGGATCCTCCATGATATGACTGTGGTGGCTCATCTCTTGCCAGGATCTCAGCTATCTGCCTATGGTCGGATGGTAGGATTAGATGGGCCCCAGCTCTCGCTGCATCCTGAAAAATACAACACAATCTCCATCGGAAAGAGAGAGATCAGTCTAGGTTAGCAAATACACACAATTCTGGATTACCTAGATTCTATTTTTAGTGGTCCCATAGCACATCTTTTCTTAGAAGCCCAAGAGTCCGGGATCCGGTGCATATCGTCCTGAATCCCCAGTTCCAGTCAAGGGCTCCACCTCCCTAAGTGGAATATTTGGCCAAATTTAAAAGCTGTTGATTGTCTCCCCCAGGCCTAGGCACCTCCATTGCAGTACTGCACCTTTCTTGGTTCGCTGTTCCCTCCCAGTAGGAGGTGTGGCCAGCCTACTCACAGCAGCAGAATGTGTTTCATGCCAGTGGTCTCTCTTTGCTCCAGCTGTCGTTGACCAGCTTCCCCTGGCAGTTTATGCAGTGCCTTCCAGCACTACACTAACTACCATCTGGGGGCTGTTTACCATTCCAGACCTTGAAGGGTCTCTCGATGCTGATCGATGGCATTCTGTGGTTTCTACAGCAACAGGGTTTTGCCTCAGGCCTGGGGATGGCATTCGAGGGCTTTGACAGAATTCTGTCTTGTTTTTGGACCCTCATGGTTCACTTTGGTCAATAGCTCAGTGAGGGAAGAAAGGCTTCTGGATTTTATAGCTGTTTTCAAAGAACCATTGTTTGATTTCATTGATTTTTCTCTGTTTTTCTTTTAGATCAATTATAGACATACATCTTCCCATATATACATATATATGGTCTTACTGTACATATAGCAGACTGTATTTTTGTTTTTATATGCTTTAAAGTATCTTAAATTTTTCCTTGGGACTTTTCTTGTTACACCATTTTTATTTAGAAGGGTTTTAATTGATTTCCATTTTTTTTAGATTTGACAAATATATTTTGTGTGACTGATTTTTAGTTTAATACCACTGAAGTCCTAGATCAGTCATTTCATAGTTTCTATTCTTTTAAATTTGTTAGGGTGGCATTTTATGGTTTAGAATGTAGTCTGTCTTGGTGGCTATTTCAGGGAGCTTTGAAAGATTATGTATTCCATGGTATTTGGATAAAAGTCTATACGTATCAACTATATTCAATTGACTCGTGCTGTTGAGATCAGCTACATCCTTAATAGGTTTTCCGCCCACTAGGTCTGTTCATTTATGAAAAAGATGCTAAAATATCCAATTATAGCAATATATTAATTTATTATTACAAAGTTTTAAAATGTTAACCACACAGTAAAATCATAATTAACGTGGTAAATAGAATGGTCTTTTATTTAAATTATTAAATAGAGAAAAATGCAAACTTTTTTTGAAAATCACTATTCCAAATTAGTATTCAAAAACTTTAGACCTCAGGTTAAATGATTTTAGCTATTTTGTATCATTCCCGCCCCACCCGGACCTACAGTTCTACTGCAACTAATGTAAGGATGTTGGCTACTATTTCATATGAATTGAGTCAAGATAAAGTAATGTGTAGCATGTGACACTCATGTGTGTGCAGGCAAATATGTGTGTGAGGGAGGTTCATGCATGTGTAAGCCTGTGAGGAAGTCAAACATTAACCTCAGATATCAGATCTCAGGAATGTTGTCCACCTTGCTTTGAAACAGGGTCTTTCATTGGCCTGGTGTTCACCAATTACACTAGACTGCTTGGTCTGTAAGCCCTATAGACCCTCTTTTCTTCACTTCCCCAGCAATGGGATTCAAAGCATGCTCTTCATACTCAACAATTTTATCTAGGTTCTAGGGATTAAATAAAAGCCCTCTGGCCCTCAAGGCAAGCATATTTACCAAAATGTGTTCTCTCCCCAGCCCCAGCAAACTTTTTTCTCCCAGTAAACTTTTATTAATACAACTTCTCTAACAGTTTCCAATGTATAAAAAAAATCATGAAGGTGGTGCAGAGTTCACCTGCCAACTAGTCTACCTTGCAATGCATTTTAAAATCAACTTTGAATTGATTTTATTTCTGGTAATAGATACAAGTCTAGCTTCATTCTTCTGCATATGGACAACTTATTTAACCAGCATCATTTATTGGGAAGAGTATCCTCTTCTCATATGTTTCTGCATACGTTCATCAAAAATCAGTTTTCTCTAGCTGTGTGTTTTTAGTTCTAGACAATTTATTGTTGACCTATGTCTCTGTTCTGAAAGCAATAAATACAAGTGTAGAAATTTTATATTTTATTTTGGGAAGTTTTATATTTTAATGTCTCGTGTCTTGTTCTTTGCTCAATATTACATTTTTGGGACTCCTTATGAATTTAAGAATTATTTATGGAATTCTGAGAAGACCATCACTGGTATTTTGACATGAACAGCAATCTTTGTCTTTCATTTGACATAATCAGACCATTCACATTTAAAATAAGTTCATATAGTTAGTTTAATAAGAATGACCACATTTACATTCTCCATGTGTTCTTTCTTTTACTTCCTTTCCTCCTATACTGAATTTCACTCAGCAATGGTACCCTCATTTCCCTGCTCCCTGTCCCCACCCCAGTGGGGGTCTGCTTTACTTTTGAGGTGTTAAGAATCTCTGTGTTTCTGCTTTGGATTATGACGGGCATCCTCAGTGTCTGTCTCTATTATCCTTTCCCAGGTTATCTGACTTGCTGTGGAGGTAGGTCTCTTGCTCATCTCACCACTTCCTCAAAGGATTCATTTGGACTCTATATCATAACTAAGGGTGGTCCATCTCCTGCCTGGGTGACAGGCAGCAACTCAGGTCAAGTTAGTGAGGTTGGGTTGTCCATAGTTCTCACAGCCTTCTGAAACATACAAATATAATTTCCAACAAAGAATGAGATCAGTGTAGATTCTATGAGACAAACTTTGTTAGTTTGGTGAGATTCTAATGGGTATAGCCTCTGTAAATTTCTGGTTAGTGGGAGTTTCCCCTTGGATCCTAAGTTCTTGGTCCTCTTTTGCCTTATCAACTGCATTTATTTAAAATTATTGGTTTTTAGTTACACTTTCCTATAACCTTTTTCACAAATCAGTGTCCTATTTTGAACAGCAGTATGCAGTATGTACTGCAGAAACCTAGAGTCTACAGTTCCTCCATTCTTGCCAGAGTTTCTCTCCTACTTATTAACTAAATTGCACCATTCATTTTGGTTATCTATGGGTTATATTTGTACAATATAATGTTACTGTTTTTACATTGAACAAACAGTTAAACTGTTACATTTTAAGTTAGCTAAAAATAAAAAAATAAAAATTTTATTTAGTAATTCATTCATTTCCTTTTCTGATAGTCTTTATATAAACCTGAGCTTCTGAAATAGATTCCTTTCATGCTCTACAAAGAATTTAACACTATGTCTTCCTTGCCTTAAAAGAAATCCATTGATGATGAAATTCCTCAATACCTGACTGAGAAAATCTTTACTTTGCCTCACGTTTAAAGAATAATTCCTTCAGATCAATAATTGCATGTTGCATCTTACTTCTTTCAACACTGTAAGCACCTCTCCCGTGTTTGGCTGGCATAGGCTTTTAAGGAGGTATTTTATAATTCCTGTCTCAATTCTTATTTATTATATTTCTGACTTCCTTCAAAACTTTCTTTTTGTCATGATTTATTCATTTGAGTATAATATGCCTAGCTGATTTTGGTTAATCTCTTTTGAGCTTCCTAAATCAATGATTTAAATATGTCACTCATATTAGAAATTTTTCAACCATCATTACTTTAACTATTTCTTCTGTTCCTTTTCCTGTTTACATTCTTTCTGATGTTGCATGTAAATTACACTATATGTAATGACTGCAAACATCTGGTATTGTTATCATAATCCTTGTTATTTTTATGCGTCTAAATTTTGCATTTCAGTGAAAATGTATAGTGACCTATACTCATGTTTATTTTTCTCAGTTAGCAACCTTTTCTGATTGCATCTTTCAGTACTGTTACAATCATTTTCATTTCAAGATTTTTCTTTAGAATTTTATTTCATAGGGTATTCTTCTTTCTACTTATTTTACCTATCCAATCTTTTATGTTGTCTACATTTTTAAACAGAATTCAGAATGTTTTAGGCATAGTTTTTAAAGATTTGATATCTCTAACGTGTTTCATTCTATTTGTTTATTATTTATTAACTTTGTACTGTTTTCTCTTGACTCAACATTGCTTATAATTTTTGTCTTGAAAGTCAGGTTTGATAAGACATGCACTTAGCAAATAAGATAAGGGGGTTTGTAGCATAATTTTTTTTTTATGTTAACATGGCTTGAATGGGATTGTGTTTAATGTTTTCTGTAGCTATAGGTGTCACCGACTCCAAATGACTTGGGTATCCTTGCTTTTGACTCCTGTTTTATTGGGCATTGGTAAGAACCTTTCTTTAGATACTTTGTCTCACAAGTGTTTGATATCTTTCGCCCTGATGTTATACTGAACTCTTCTTGATTTTACAAGGATTGTGGAAGGGAAGCATTCCACAGTATAATGATTAAATCTCAGTCTTCAAGTGAGTCTGCAGACCTGGTATATAACCTTCTCAGTTTAGTACCATTAGATCCCTGCTCTCAAACATCTTGATTATGTTACAGAGGAACAAAGGATAGTGGAGATGAGAAATTCGCTTCTCTTGGTTTAAAAAAAAAAAGAATTCTTTCCTCTAAAGAGTAGTTATTTATTCAGAGAACACTCCAGGATGACTTTATGGCATCTTCTTTTCTTACCCCTTGCTAGAGCCTGGATGAGAACTTTATTTGTGTCTTTAAAATGACAAGCAGTAGATTGTATGGTTCCTGTAGGCAATACCAAAAATGGAGGAAACCTTGAGCTACAGCCCCAATGATTATGTACTCTCATTTAGTTCCTACCAGCATCTACCAACTTATTAAAATTAGCATGTAAGTGCTTCTCCCACTTCACAATAAGCGGTGCTGCTTCTCTAGGAAAGACATCCATGTCTCTATTTGCATGTCCCTCTGGATATCATGATGGCATTATTTTCCACACGTTCTGTTTGCTAAAAGATTCAAAAAAGTCATGAATTTTCAGTTTGTTCTAACTTTTTTTGTTAGTAAAAATGGAAATAACAACCTCCAACCTGTATACATGCATGTTATGATAATTTTTTTTCATCTAATTATTTGGCTGAGATTTTGGATTCCTACGTAGTTGGTAAACATGTCTCCTTGGTTTGTTGATGGAAGGGTATGAGAAATATGAGCATGGGATTCAGTAGATGAATCAAGATGAGTTCTCCAGTAGCAGGTGTAGGAGTCATCCAAGCTTTGCAGAGATAACCAGAGTGGGGCAGAGACACGAGAAGAAAGAACTCACTCTGTTCTCTGTTGGGACATCTATTTTTCACTTAAATATTAGAGGTTTTGGCTTGTCAGTTCTTTGGATTCAGACCAGAAAAAAACAATTCTCAGGATTTTGGACTTAGACTGAATTAGACATCCGGTTTTTCTTCTTTATATTGGTGTACAGCTTTGAGGAGGAGAAGCTTCTTCCTGGCAGGGAATATAGGAGAATCAAACAGGAAGGCATCACATTTCTACAACTGTAGAGGTGAATCTGAGTGAGTGAAGTGGGTGGACATTGTCACAGTCAGTCACATGCCGCTGGTTGCCACTGGGTTGAATCTCCAAACCAGGCACAGGCAGTGAAAGAAGCTGGCCTTCTTTCACAAGTCCAAGCAGAGAGAAAAACCCATCATGAACACCACACACAGAACAGCAAACAGTCAGGGGGATAAGGAGAGAATTTCTTCCCATTTATGTAGCCTTAGGGTGAGGTTTTGCAACCTTTCCAAGACTTAATGGCTTCCTGAGTCTCTGGACTTTCCTTCCTGCACTGCCCACACAGAAAAAGATGTTGACTTCTAGCTCTGCTGAGCTTCCTTACATTCTGCCCCATACTGAGAGGCTGTATTCCTGTAAACATCCTGAGACCCAACCAAGATGACTAAAAAGATCAAGTTGACAACAAAATTTAACCATCACAGACATTAAATCCCAAGGCCTGCCCTAATGACACAAATACTCCAGCAAGGTTTAACCTCTCAAGAATTCTGCCAAGTGAGGGTTAAGTATGAAGCTTAATCAAAACTACATGAGGCTATGGTAGACATTCCCCATTCAAGCTATCATATTTCCCCAAATCATGGCATCCCTTAACTAAGTCCTTAGCGGACTAATTTGCTTACACAGTCATTATACCTTTGAAATTGAATAGCTACGTCTCTCGTTTCACAAACATAAGCATTCATGAATCTTCTTGTGTCTTCTAAAGACATAATCCAAAATCATTTGCTGAGGAAATATCAGCTCTATTGCCATTCTCAGGTCTTTAGAAACCTCCACACTTGAAAATATAAAATTGATATTATCATCTGTGTTCTTGTTTCTCTGCTTTTAAAGTAGTGAAATGTATGCCATAATATGTCTCATCCTAAAGGTTGAAATTTTTACACTATGACTATAATGACATCTTTCTGCCTCCTACAGAAAGAAGCCTTTAGCTTCAAGAATTCAGCAAGAGAACAAAATTAATGGGAAATATCACTTTCACACACAAAAATCAAAAAATGCTAACATCTCTTGATTTCTATGACAGTCTTCTGATGAGACCATATATGTCACTATAAGGTACCAACGATGTGCAAACACATCTTATGAGCAGGTGCTAAACTGAGGTCGCTCACTGCTGGAAGATGGAAGCTTTGGCAATACTGAGAACAAAAGATATTTTCTATGTGCAGATCTAAGCTAAGACAAGGATTATGTATTAGAGATATTCTAGGCAAAACAAAACTCTGAGGCACTTTGTTGACGATGTACAGAGAAATCCTTCATTTACTGAATTCAATCTTCATCTCATAAATCATGCAGAAAGTCCACTCCGTACTAAAGGATTTTGTGAAATAAAATTTTAAAATTCTAAATAATGTGAACAAAATTATGTGGCCTTTGTCCTCCCTGAGGCCTGACCTTGTAAAGGGGAATTATGAAAACTGAATGGTAATATATGAAAGATTAATTTAAACCAAAGTCCCTAAGTGAGTTTTACCTGTTGAAATATGTATCTGCTTTTCTCAAATAAACAAAGAATGACTTAAATTTGTTCTTAGGAAGAGTCAAAATTATAGGTGGCGATTACAATTCCAAGAAATAATGTCAGCATGAGTTTTATATATAAAAGATAACAGAAATAATCTTTTTGGCATGAATAAACTTTAAAGGTAATTTTTAGATTGTTTACAGGGCTATAGAGTTAGGATCAGAAATTAAGTAGTTTTTTAAAATACAGATTTGTAAAAATGTAAGGTAAAGAGGTCCTACTTGTTCAGAGTTCAGAAGTGCTAGACAGAAAATTTTTAACTTCCCCTGGAACTGTTCAATAAATATTTTCCTCCCCAAATCGTGCCTGGTTTGAAGATTCATCCCACAACAAGTGTAAACATTTGTAGCTAGGATTCACATATGAGAAAAAAAACATGTAGTGTTTGGCTTTCTGGGTCTGAGTTACCCCACTTAGTATAATCCTTTCCTAGATCTATCCATTTCCCCAGAAATTTTGTAATTTCATTTTTATTTACCACTGAATAGAACTCCATTGCATAAATGAACCACATCTTCATTATCCATTCATCAATTGAGAGATTTCCAGGCTGGTTCCATTTCTTAGGTATTGTAAATAGAGCCACAATAACCATGGATGAGCAGGTGTCTCTGAGGTAGTCATTAAAGTCCTTAGGATATGTGCATAGGAGTGATATAGCTGGGTCATATGGTAAGTCTATTTTCAACTGTCTCAGGAACCTCCACACTGCTTTCCACAATGGCTGTACCAGTTTACATTCCCAACAGTGTAGAAGGTTCCTATTTTTCGGCATCCTCACCAGCATTTATTGTCCTTTGTTTTCTTTAGAGTAACAATTTTGACAGGAGTGAGATGGAGTCTCTGACTAGTTTTAATTTGCATTTCCCTGACTGCTAAGGAGGTAGAATATGTTTTTATATGTTTATATGACATTTGTATTTCTTCCTTTGAGAACTTTCTCTTCAGTTCCAAAGCCCATTTTTATTAGGTTGTTAGATTTTTTTTATTACTTAGTTTCTTGAGTTCTTTGTATATACTAGATATTAATCTTCTAGCAGATGTAGAGCTGGCAAAGATTTTCTCCCATTGGGTATATTGCCTGTTTGCTCTGATCACAGTATCCTTTGCTGTACAAAAGCTTTTTAATTTCCCAGTGGTTGATTTCAGTGGTTTTACTTCTTGAGCAACTGGGGTTGTGTTCAGAAAGTTGTTGCCTATGCCAATATGTTGAAGTGTTTTCCCTTCTTTTTCCTCTATAAGTTTCTGAGTTTCAGGTCTGATATTGAGGTCTTTGATCCATTTGGATTGATTATTGTGCATGGGAGAGATGAAGATCTATTTTTATTCTTCTACACATAGATATTCAGTTTTTCCAGCCCCATTTGTTAAAGAGGTTGCCTTATCTCCAGTGAACATTTTTGTCCTTTTTGTCAAAAATCAGATGTCTGTAACTATCTGGGTTTATATCAGGTTTCTCTATTCTGTTCGATTGATCTATGTGTCTGTTTTTGTGTCAGTACAATACTGTTTTTGTTACTATAGCTCTGTAATATGTCTTATAATCAGGTATGGTGATAACTGCCAGCATTATTTTGTTGCATAGAATTGTTTTGGCTATTTGAGGATATTTTGTGCTTCCAAATGAATTTTAGAATTGCATTTCTATTTTGGTGAAGAATACCTTTGGGATTTTGATGGAGAATGCATTAAATTTTTAGATTGTTTTTGGTTAGATTGACATTTTCACAATATTGAGTCTTCCAATCCAAGAATATGGGATGTCTTTCCATTTTCTAGTGTGTATTTTGCAATTTCTCTCCAGAGTGTTTTAAAGTCTTCATTGTAGAAACCCTACACTACCTTGGTTAGGAGTATTCCAAGGTAACTTAATTTTTTTCTCGAGGGAATTGTGAACAGGAGTATTTCCTTGATTTTGCCCTCCATCTGTTTGTTGTTAACATATAAGAAGGCTACTGATTTCTGTGTGTTGATTTTGTATCCTGCTACATTGCTAAAAGTGTTTATCAGGTTAACAGTTTGCGGATAGAGTCTTTAGGGTCCCTTATGTTAAGAATCATATCATCTTCAAATAATGATATTTTGATATCTTCCTTTCCAAACTGGACCCCTTTCATTGGTATCTCTTGCATAATTGCTATAGCTTAGAGTTCCAGTACTATAGTAAATAAAAGTGGGGATAGTGGATACCCTAGTCTTATTCCTGATTTAAGTAGAAATGTTTTGTTTTCCCCATTTACTGTGATGTTGTCTGTAGGTTTGTCATAAATGTCCTTTAGTATGTTGAGATACATTCCTTCGAAACCCCTTTCTTTAGGACTTTTGCCATGAAGTTGCAATTTTCCAATTGCTTTTTCTGCATCTATTGAGATGATCATGTGATTTTTGTCCTTCAGTCCATTTATATAGAATATTACATTTATTGATTTGGGTATGTTGAACCATCCCAGCATCTCTGGGATAAAACCTACTTGGTTGGGGTGAATAATCTTTCTGATGAATTTTTATATTCTGTTTGCCATTATTTTATCAAAAATTTTTGTATCTATGTTCATGATCAAGACTGGTCTGTAATTTTCTTATTTTGTTCTATTTTTGTCTGGTTTTGATATCATGGTAATGCTGGCTTCCTTGAAGGTGTTTGGTAGTATTCCTTCCTTTTCTATATTTTTGAAAAGTTTTAGAAGCATTGGTTTTAGTTCTTCAGTGAATGTCTGATAGATTTCACCACTAAATCCATCTGGGCCTTTGTTTAGTTGGGAGATTATTTTTTTTTAATATTTTATTTATTCATTTTCAAGCAGAGAGATACAGAGAGAGAGAGAGAAAGAGAGAGAGAGAGAGAGAGAGAGAGAGAGAGAGAGAGAGAGAGAGAGAGAGAGAGAGCACCAGGGCCACCACCTTATGGGTCTGGCTTATGTGGGTCCTGGGGAATTGAACCCAGGGCCTTAGGCACTGGAGGCAAGTGCCTTAACCGCCGAGCCATCTCTCCAGCCCTGGGAGATTATTTTTTATAACTGCTTGGATCCATGCTTGTTATTGGTCTGTTTAATTGGTATATCTCTTCCTAATTAATTTTGGTTGGTCTTACATATTAAGAAAATCATCCATTTCTTTCAGAATTTCAAACTTGGTGGAATATATGTTCTTCAAGAATGCCCTTATGATTTTCAGAATTTCATTGGTATAAAGGTCTTTTCTGATGGATTTATAGTTTTTGGTGGAATTACACTGTCTTGATTTTTTTGTGTCTCCTGCATTATCATGTAGCGGTTTTTGCCTCTTTAGTTAATTCAATGCTTGGGTTTCCTAATTTTCTGCTGTAGTCTTAGATGTGTAGATCAGAAGTTATATATCTTCAGGGTGGAAGCCTGAGGTGCCAGGAGTGGCTCTTATATTACATCCAAAGTGATGAGAAAAGTGACTCAAGGAGTTTTGGTCACCTGCTGTACAAATATTCTCATAGGGTGAGTGGAGCAAAATAGAGTTCTAATATCCAACTTCATGATATACACACACCCAAGACCAGCACAGAGTATTTACGCAAGAGCTGGGATTAAACAGGTAATCAAACAAAGTCAAACTTCCTAAATGTGGGTGTTAACTCACACCCATAATCCTGTTGACTGGGCAGCTGAGATTCCTGGATTATACTGGGTTCTAGGTCAGCCAGTGACTGAATGAGACCCTGCCCCCAAGAAAGGCAGAAGAAAAAGACAAAAAAAAAATCACTATAAACCAAGAGACCTCAACCCCAACAAATTCATTCTTAAAACTGAGTTTATTTAACAATGACAAAGCCAACCAAAACCTTTCCTGACATGGAAGGTGCAATCAGCACTTCCACAGCAGGCCTATTTAACCTGGCTTTGGGTAGGTACTGCCCTCAGTGTAAATCAGCCTGTTACCTTTTGGGATAGCTTCCCTCTCGCCTACACTGAGTGAGCGTGAGGCCAGTTCCCTCTTTCTCTTGTTGTGTGGCAGAAGGCCAAGGATGTGGAGTGGGAGAGAGGCTGATGACCAAATAGGGTAACAGGGAAAGAGGATGAAGGCTAAGGAGGGAGATGGGAGAGAAGCTCCTATTCTTATACACTAACTCAATTCTCACCTCCTTCATGAGGTTTTATCATGAATATACTTGTCTATGAATATCTCTCTCTCCAAACTGCAGAAGCAATGACTTTCTGAGCATTCCTTTTATAACATGCTACTCTACATGACGAGGACATGTTTTTGGTTTGTGTGAGTGTACGTACATTGTGTGATGATGGGTGTCTCATGGTGCATATGTACAGCTCAGAGGACCACCTTGAGTGTTGGTCTTTTCCTTCTGGTTCCTTGGAGGCATGATCACTTGTTGCTCCATACTGTACTCTCCAGCCTAGCTGGCCTGTGAGCTTCTGGGATCTCCTTTCTGTCTCCCTTGGCACCATAGATGTACAGGGATTACTCACACCCACTATGGTATCTTGCTTTTTATATGAATCTGAACTCTGGTATTCATGCTTGTGTGGCAAACACTTTATCCGCTGAGCTATTGCTCAGCTCAACTAATGGTATTTTAATGCATATGGCCTATGTAGTCAAATATCTACTGTGGTGATTTATACATAATAACTATTCAATAATATCAGATATTATAGTCATCATTGCCATTACTGGAGGTGGTGTAAAAGTAATGAAAAAGGAAATGCTTATGGTTGACCACATAGGAAATTCTTAGCAAGGAAATTCTTAACAAGAATTAAGAATACCAAAATTGTTTTATTAGGGTGAACCTGATTCCACGGGTTTGTGACTGAATTAGAATATGATGGCTCACAAAATTAAAAATTAAAATTTACTTTTGTCTTGATAAGAGTAATCTGAGGTCCCAGTAACTTGGTCTCTATAGTTAAAATGATTTAAAACATATAAATAAACAGATAAAAACAAAACAAACAAAATCATATTTTCAAAAATTTTAATTGGTTTTATAATACTTGGAGAAAGATTTACAAATGTCTTAATATAACAGTAAAGTTTACAATCTGTTCTGAAATCTGGAATCAAATTTTACCCTCATTATTTCCTTGTATCTATTCTCTATCACAGTTGAACTATTCGAGTTTCAAATATTTTCGGATCATTCATTTGTCTCCATTAAACTTCCTTGCTTTAGCTCTACACAGTCTCTTAGATTATTGGATCTCTTTTCTGATGGACCTCCTGGCTGCCTAGAACATTCCATTTCCGTTCATTTTTCACCTTTCACTGAAGCCCAAGAATGCTGTACTCTGCTGAAAATTCTCCTGTGTCTATTTTAGACATCAAGTGTAAATACTCTGATTTGATATTAAGGACATGTTAATTTTGTGTTCTTTGTTTCCATTACTTCAATACCTGCTATATGTCAGGACCTGCAAAACTGCAAGCAACATACTACCTGATATTATTACTGCTTTCAAATTGGGGAGAGAGGTAGAAACCAACAGACATAAGTCTATGATAAAGAAGAGCTCTGACTGAAAGAAACAAATGTCATGAGAAGAAAACTCAATGAAATAATTTTGGTTAAAGCTCAGAAAAGGTTTTGCTGAAGCAACTTTAAAGCTGGTTTCTTGATATTAGGAAACATTATGGAAGATATAATCTGAGGAGGTTCTGAAGATAGAAAGAGTAATGAAATTAAAACAGATACCATTGATTTGGATATATACCCGTTGGATTAAATATTTTTTAAAAAACGATGGTTTTGAACTCCATGCATGCTATAATATTCCTTTTATTATATATCTAGGCAATTTCATACATATATGAAATTATGAATATATATATACATACATCCTTGCTACATTCTGGTTATCTCTTTCATACTTCATTAATTCACCAATTTTTAATTTTTATATAGACATTTTGCTTACTATGTGGTCAACCATTTTTTTCATTCCAATTTATTAAGCAGTAACAAAAAAGACAACATTCATTGTGGTTTGCAATATGTGGGATACTCTATAAAATACTTTATATTTATTATTACTTTAATTATCACAACTCAAAAATATAGGCATACTTTTAAATTTATGCCTTGTTTTTAAGTGAAGATATTTCAAGGTCATAGAACTCTTAAGTATATGAGCTGAGATTTGAACCTATGAATTCATTCTCTTCAAACTTACATTATACTTATATCCAACATCTTCTGTTCAAACATCAACTACAAAGGTTTTTTAAGCATATACTAGATTTATATCATACATATAGGAATATACTTTTACTTGAACTGTTTCTGGCTCTAAGAATTTTATCAATGTGTTCATTTGTGCTCGTTTGAGATGATTCAAGGACCAGTGGTTAATTCAGTTTGTTCCCCGTTGCTATGCATCTGCTAAGTGGTTTATCTATTTCTCCAAATAACCTTTAAATTAAAGATGTTTTCCATCTTGAATTCCAAAAATGTCTCTGTTCTGCTAAGCATAATTTTGTTGTCATATTTTCATATAATTTGCTATGCCCAACGTGCTGTTAAGATGTGTTATAATAGTAAGCTTCATATAATGTGATTGCAAATTTTAATGATTTTTAGAGAAAACTTTCTATTTAACATAATATCAATTTCTAACTGCTATCTGCTATTCTTGTATAGGTCTATCATAACAAATATATTGAAAAGTTGGTAAAACATTTTTATGACCTATTCCCTGATATAAGGAAGTAAATATTAATTGCTCCTAAAGTGTGTTACCCATAAATTTTAGGTGCATTTTCAAAAAGCACAATATCTGTCATGCACCATAATCTCCTGAGATAATTCTACAGGGGTATTATTTCAAAAATTCTTCATATGTCTTTTGAATTTCCAAAGGTTTCATCTCCCATACTGTTTTTTTTAGTAATCATCATTGGCATTATTTTCAAAGCTAAAATTGGGTAACAATTCATTTCAAAATATACAGTAAGTGTTCCCCACCTTTCCTTCTTCAGCAGAGCTGAATTACTCAGAAGGCCCCTCTGCTCTTTGATAGATTCTTTCAAAAGTCCTATCTCCCCTCAATACACTTATATCAGTGAGGTATGGAGACACTTTCCCTGCTCTGTACATTGCAAACTTAAACTGAAAGATTACATGGAATTATGGTGTTCCTCATGCTCTATTATGTAATGTTGTGCATCTGTAAACTGTTGAAACAAGATTCCTAGAAACAGAAAAAAAAAGCTGCATGAACTCCTCTAGGCCACCAGGGAAACTTTCAAGGCCCTCTTAAAATATTCTTTAAATCAGGTCCTCATAATGTCATCCGTAATCTTACAGCATGGAAGTAGATATTTATGAGACAAAGAAATAGGTATTTATGAGACAAAACCCTACTAATCTGAAAGAATCGGGGTAGGTTCCAAATTCTATGAGCCATTCCAAAGACAAATGGCAAACTCTTATTATTAAACCAGTGATCTCTTAGAACTAACTATAATTTGAGGCAGAATGTACAACATTTGACAGGGGAAAGCAATCACTAGAAATTCTACCAACCCACTCCTTCAGAAGTATTTGTCAGGACATTATTCTTGTTCTATTTTTCACGCCATTATAGCTTTCAATGTATATCTATGAAGTAGGAAGTGGCCTATGAGCTGCTTGCCTATTCCTACCAAATGATACCCACTAAAGAAAAATTGTGGCAAATTATGGAAGCATAGCCAAAAATGGCATCTTGAAAACCCAACTAGTAAAGACAGTTTCCCAGGTAGAACTCTTCTAAAACTGCTTCAGACAAACAATCCTGATAAGAAAAATACTCTGTTTCTAAAGGCTCCAGATTTTTCCTTAATATTAAAAGTTTTCTCTATAGATATAAATTATTATTTTATGTATCTTCTTGAGTGCGGCCTAACCAGGAGATTATATGATGAAGCCATTCTCTATGCTAAGTAAAAAAAATCTTTCTTTTTCTACCCAGGTTTAAAAAAATCTTATATCTAATCTTTTAGGATCTGTGAGGTTATCTGAATATAGTATTTCTATAGGCCTTAACACAACCTACAGGAGATGTGTGGGAAACTGTTTATATTGTCACTTTCTGTCGCACTCTGATGAGGTGAATATTCTAGAAATTGGAAAAATACATGAAAGAAAATGTTTTAGTACGTTAGAATAAAATCCTGTAAAAATCCCCCAGCTCTCCATTTGCATTTCTAGTATTGTCCTATTTTAACTGCTTCAGTTCCAAAAGTTTGCATTTACTGATCAATTCTGAGCAGAACTTTATATAACACCAGGAGTGAAATTATACCTTGTGATGTCATGTTGCTGAAATTAACAGATTCTTCAAATGGCAGTCATTCTCACATCACTGTTCAAGATTTCCATAAGTGCCACACAAGATAACAAAACTGAAAAAAAATAATGTTTTAGATGAGGGGAGGAAAAGGTAGTTCCAATTTGATGAGAAGAGCCATATTCATCTTTCATTCCCTTTACGTTCATAATCTTCTGGAACATTTCTTATTAGGCTTCTATATATATAGATAAAGCACAGTACTTACTGTTACATTTCCCATCTTCATCTGCAAGTAGGAGAGTGTCCTTTAAGCTTTCATCTCCATTCAAAATGCCATGCTAACTATAAAAACGGGGTTGTTTGCACTTATATACTTAGCTCCTTATTCAGGCCATTGTATGTTTTACACATCTCATAACCGAGATCTATATATTCTGTGTGTTTGCTGCAGTCTTATGTGGGTTTGTGTCTGCGCCAGATTTCTCTTCATATTTCCCTTTATAGACTCAAAGAACTGTATTAAGGAAGCCTTTCTTCTCAGTTCCTGCGTGTGATTGCTAACATATCCAATTTATTCCTGCATCATCCACATTTTTTTTTCCCAGCAGCTTTGAGGCCTGCACGTAGTAGTCTGTCAGAGAGAGGACTCGTGGTAACCCTACACTGACAGACCAAAAAGCCCTTCGACTGTCACTTGATGTCATTAACAATTTTGTAAAGCCATTACAGATGGGGTGGACTGATTAGAACTGAGGAGGGAGGATCTTTTTTCCCAGCCAGAAGTATCCCCTGAGACTCTCACGCCGTGTGAAGTTTCTAGTGACTAATGGGAAGAAAATCAGGCCACCCGTCCGACAGTTGCCATAGATTTTGTTTGAAAAAAGAGTTTATTTATATTTGGAGATCTCGCTGGATAACTAAACATTAACTAGTTAATGTAAAAATATAGACAGAGAGGTAGATTTCCAATGATAGGATACACATTCATTTTAGATCCCGAGGTTGATTTTTTTTTCTCTCCTTGTTTTAGTATGGCTATTATAATTGAATGTCAGCACCATTCCAAGATGCCAGTGTTTATCTTCTCCTGGCCTTTTCCCCTCTACTTCTGCTGTTTTATTTCTGTAAATGAAAGCTACAGCTGGAATATTGTTTTACTGCAAATCTCACACCAGCCCTGTCAGTTGTGATGTGACGCCAGAGATTCTTATCTGTAGGTTGGGTTGGAATTATTAAACATTCTCACATTGTGCAAAGTGTTGGGGATGAACAGCAGTGCAGTGAGGTGCATCCAACACTTCTGTCTTTCCCACCTGATCCTTGAAATATGACTCCTTTAAAGGGCTAATGTTCACTTTCTCCAGCTTTACAGAGAGAAGTGACAGAACTCAAGAAGTAACATGAACTGAAAATTAGAGAAACTTCCCATCCCTCCATCTTAATGCAGGCTTTCAAAAGCAATCTTAATGGAAGACCTCCTTTGAAAGGAAAGCAGCTGACTATTTATGACTAAGAACAGTGATAGTTTTATGAAGAAAAATTGCTTATAACCTATTAGAATACATTTACTTGTATGGAGAAAAATCGCTTATAACCTATTAGAATAGATTTTGCTTTATCCCTTCTCTTTCCAAATAACTTTTCCTAGGACTGTAATATCAAGCCAAGGTAATTTACAAATTTAAAATAAGAATTTGGCTATGATTTCCCTCTACTAAAATTCTCATTAAAACTGTGAAAACATGGTGCTTTTAGATTCTTCCTGATGCACCCTAACATTTTGTATCATTTACTAGTGATTAGCAAGATATAGAATTTTTATCTACAAAGCCGTCCATAAATGTTTATCATTAGGAAATTTCTGGAAGACTAGAAAGAGATATTACATCGTCAAGGTAAGACGACTGAATAAGTGATTCAGAAAAACAGCTCTCACTTGGCCTGATCACTCAGAGTTCCAGAATTGGAACTTTGAGAGAACATGGCATCTATCTCTCAAAGCCTTAACTTGAACTCTAGATGGTGGGTCCTGGGTCTCTTTGATGCACTTCTGTACATTTGCACTGGGTAGAGATGCTCATGAAAGTTGTAGAGAAAGAGTCAATGATAAGAAAATATTAGTCCACCTAAGTTTTTGTACATTGTACAAAGAATAAAATTATGTTTTGAGTTTTGGGGGTTTAAGAAGAATCTACAGCCAAAGTGCTATACTAAGTCATTTTTTGGTTATAAGTCACATAAAGCTTTTGAATGAGTCTGATTAGAAATAATCGAACTAAAGTTAAACACAAAATATAGAATTCCCCGTTATATTTGAATTCGGTTAAACAATATTTTTGTTACCGCCACTGTGTCCAAAATATTGCAACATAATAGATTATGGGATATTTAATTATAATTTGTATCCTGCATTTTTTATTTGCTGAATCTGGCAGCCCTAATGAAAACTAAGTCAAGTTTGGCATGTCAAGAACTGACTGACTCAAAAAGTGTAAGAAAGTAATAGACTAAAGGCTAAAGGCTAGGCGGGAAAAAATGATCCAGACGTCTTCAATACTCTTGTCTCAAAGCATCACTTGCTGGCTTCACATCTTTTCCTATAGTCTAAAAAAGAGTAAATACAACTATGAAGGGCTAGTATAGAAAGGACATATCGTGATCTTAAAGGCTCCATGGCTGAAGACCTGCAGGCATTATAGAAGGCCTGGAAAACTGGCAGGAAGACCATTTGAACTTACTCTCCATTTATCTAGTTAGTTTATCTTTTCTATTTTACTTACCATCTGTTTCTCCAGACTGTTTCTGGGAGATTTCCTGGTCAGAGTAGTCATAAGTACAGAGTAGCATTTCCAGCATAGTTGAGGGCGCAGCTCACAGATGCTATAGCTGAGCCTAGGGACTTCTCTGTTAATGTTTAGGAAAGGGGTACGATTTTCTGGGGGAAAAAAGGAATCAATTACATGCTAGTACTTCAAAATAAAAATGTTATTATTACTTATTTTCTTTTTTTGAAGCCCCAGGGGAAATATATTTATTTTCATATCTTATTACTTCCTTTAGTCAATTAACTGTACCCTTGGGACAACCTCATGTGTAACTTAGTCCCATTGATCCATTATAGTAATCTATAGATCATTGGAGAACACAGACTGAGCAATCATCTCTACTAATCCTATTAGACAAGGGTTTCATTAACATACTGACAAAGCACCATTTAATTTAATGTCACAGATTTGCTCTGATTTTGTCATATACACTTATCTAACATGAAGACTATGTAGCATGAACAGTGATGAATAGAAATAAGTCTCTATACCGTAGACACAGGAGAAAAAGATTAGGTATTATTATCCTTTAGCATGCCTGATTTAATACTTCCAATGTCTGGGCCATTTTTTTTTCATCTGGACTCAAAGGAAATATTTAAGACCCATATTCACTGACTGGAATAGTCAACACAAATCAGTAAGCCTCGGGAGTGAGTGTGATCATTTGAAACCTATAGAGAAAGAGAAAAGAAAAAACGAAATTTTGAGGGTATACTATAGATACTGAGAATGTGGAAGAAAGGGACCCAGGAAGGAATTCCAACCATTGGAAGTGGCAAACAAGACAGAGAAATTTGGGACCAAGAGTGTTGGGAACTTGAGAAGTAAGTGATCACAGCATCAATGTAGCAGAGAGGACCCTGCAAAAGATCTCTGAATTGGTCCCTGCTGAAATCCCCAGTGACCTTATCAGACCAGCTTCAGCAGAGCAGCAAGGAAGGACCAGAACACAAGTCCACGTGGAATAGGAGGGAAAGACTACACAGAACCACACAAACTGCCTTGCAAAAAACTGCAGAAAAGGCAAGTGTATGTAGTCACTTTGCATCTTTTGATATGAACTGAAAGTGCTATAAGCATCAAGCAATTCTCATTAACATAAGTCACCTGGGCTTGCAAAGCCTGATGGCCGGATTGAAATCCCCAGTGCCCACATACAGCCGGATGAACAGTGGCACATGCATCTGGAGTTAATGAGCAGTGACAATATGCCCTAGCATGCTTGCGCTCGCTCTCTCTCTCTCTCTCTCTCTCTCTCTCTCTCTCTCTCTCTCCTGCTCCTCCCTCTCTGCTTTTAATTAAATAAGTGAAACTATTAATAGAAAATATAAAAAGTCACCCAGATAGATACTATGCAACTGTACCCAATAACTGTAGCTGGTTTCCTCATCTGTCTCCTCCCCTTTCTCCCTTCCTCCCTTCCCTTCTTCTTTCTTTGCTTCTTTGTATGTATTTTTAGCCATTTGTAAAGTGCTTTGGAGAAATCATTTTATTTTTAGTCACTTCTAAATGACCTACATATATTCAACTCAAAAATAACTGAATAATTGTGCATATGAATATATATATATATATATGTCTTTTGTACCAAATATCTATGAAGATAAGTTATCATCAGTGTTGCCCTCTTAAGGATATATATATATATATATATATATATATATATATATATATATATATATATATATATATATATATATATATAATTATATGTATGCGTTTATACATATATACTTATGTATATACATATATATATTCATATATACATGGCTGGACTGTGAGCTTCTGTGGATTCTCATGACTCCTCCTCCCATCTCTCATAGGTACACTGTGACTACAGATGCTTGCTAATGTATCTGGCTTTTTAAAAATATTTTATTTATTCATTTTCAAGCAGAGAGATGAGAGAGAGAGAGAGAGAGAGAGAGAGAGAGAGAGAGAGAGCACCAGGGCCACCACCTTGTGGGTCTGGCTTATGTGGGTCCTAGAGAATTGAACCCGGGGCCTTATGCACTGGAAGCAAGTGCCTTAACCACTGAGCCATCTCTCCAGCCCTGTAGCTGGCTTTTTACATGAGCTCTAGGTATTTGAACTCAGCAGATCCTCATGCTTAAACAACAAATGCTATACTCATGAAGCAATCTCGCCACCTCTAGTATTTTAGTATTTTTAACTAAAGCATTCATATATATATGTATGTACATATATAAGTATATTGCTATTGATATTCAAAATGAAAAAAATCTTATAGAGTTTTACATCATTCTGATGCTACTATAATGCATTTTGCATTCTTCACTTAGACTTTTTGCATACTTCTTTGAAGGGAACTTTATCTATTTTACACTGAACTCATAAGTCTTTCTAAAAGTTCATGTAAAGAAGAATTTGTCAAGCTCATTCCATAATCGGAAAGGAAATGTTGAAAAATAATACTGCTTCTCATAAGAGAGCTGAATATGTGAAATCTGGAATGTGGGGATAATTTTTCAATGGAAGTGCTTTAGTTGAGAAGTATGGCATTTAAATGATTTTGTAGCTATGCATAGTCCTACCAGAATATCATAATTAAGATTCACCTTACACAAATAAAGAAAATATCACATAATATATTAAATTTAAAAAATACTCAGGAAACGTATTCCTGGGATATAAACCCAAGTTACCTTTCACTTATATTTTAGTAACATTTCTTAGAAGCAACTGGAAGATTCACATTTACACATATGTTCATAGTTGAAGATTTCAAAGGAATTCACTATACCACTTTTTGTCAATACCAGAAGTTCTCCAAGTCAACAATATACCACAGAGACATTTGCACATTGAAGTTTATTGTGGCAGAATTCACAATGTCCAAGATATGGAAACCGTCTGTGTGTCCACAGAAGAGGAGAGGATGAAGGGAATATGGTGAATATACACAGTTGAGTTTTATTCAGTCATAAACAAAACAAAATCATGTTGCTTGTAGGAAAATGAATGCAATTGGAGGTCATTTTATTGAGTGAAAAAAAAAAACACTCAGTAAGGCAAATATTCCATTGTGGGCCCTAGATTTACATAGATAAATGAATATAATATATGCTCAAAAAATTTATATAGGAAAATAAAAGGAAATGTTACTAAAAACCCACCAAGCAATTGGACAAACAAAAAAGGAATTCCTTGTTGTTCTTATAAAAATGTGAAGACATTTCAAAGAAGAGTGAAAACTTATAATTTAAAGGCTTCTTAAATGCTGATCTGTTTGTCTTGTCGAATTAAACTTCTTATTCTGGCATTTCATTTAGATGAACGGCACATCTGGACTGTCAGCCACAGGATAGCTCATGAACATGACAGCAAAGTAATTTAGCTTTGTCAAACTCCACATTTCACTCAAGCAGTCCAACACCACTTCAAATCTGGACTTCCGTTTGTGTCTTTCTATTAGGCATACCAGTTGGTCTGTTCCTCCAGCAGGCATCTGTACCCCCCTACTTCTCTGTGGATCCTCTGGTCCTCCAGTCTAGAACCATCGAATAACGACCCTAATGAAATTTGAATTTCTATAAACCAGTTTTCATCATCATGACTTAATATAACAAAACTCATATTTCCAATATAATTTATTTTGACTAATTTTTGTATGTTTTGAAAAATATCAGTTTCAATGTGTGTCCCAATAACCTCTGAACAACACATGATGTTAGGAATCACTTGAGAACTCATACATAAGATCTATGAAATATTTATAGACTAAATAAAGAGCTTTTTCTAATAATGGTAGGATTAATTATGGCTGTCAATATTTTGTTTATGTTTAATTTATGAAGGTTATCAATAGAAGTTTGCTATTCTGATATTTTACCCCATTTTTCGTAATGTGTTGTGTGTGTGTGTGTGTTGTGTGTGCGTGTGTGATGTGTGTGTGCAGGTATCCATGCTGTGGTTCATGTGTGGAGGTCAGAGGACAGCACTAACGTTGGTCTTTACCTTCCTCCTTATTTGAGGCAGCATCTCTTACTCAGTCTTGAATGTACAACAGCAGCTGGACTGTGAGCAGCCAGGGATTCCCATGATGCCTCCCATCTCACTGTAAGAGCACAGTGATTAGGGTGCTTGCTATTCTATCCAGCTTTTTACATGAGTTCTAGAGATCTGAACTCAGGTTCTCATCCTTCTTCAGCAACTGCTTTATTCGTGGAGCAATCTGACTACCTCTAATATTTTCCACTAAAGCATCTTGATTAATGATCTTGAGTTTGGTAACCTTAAAAGTAAACAATGAGATTTGGACTGGGCCTTCTTTTACTTTGTAGTGCTGGCTATCCTTAGGAATGCTAAACAAATGCTTCACTATAAAAATTTACTTTTTGAATTTTAACAAACTGTTTTCCCCTTAAGATTATCCTCCTGGATACACTTTAAGTTGAATAGAAACTATATTAATTTAATTTTAAGTTGAACATAGACATAGAATCCTAGGAGTTTTATTCAAATGAATATATATATGGAAAACTACTTATCACTTAAAACATTATTCATAAGATTATAAATATATTATTTCTCTCTTTTCCATTTGCTTAAATTTTGGGGGGATCCAAGTTAATTTATTGATATAGTTCAAGTTTATGTACACACATATATTTACACACTTTTACAAAAATATAGGATTTTATGCACACTGCAATAAACTTTTTAAATTTCTTTTAATTTTTTACTATTTTAAACTGCAAAGAATTACTTTTTATTTACAATAAACCATAAATGTTCTTCCCTACATGTGATTTTTTAAAAAATAAAATATATCTTTATTATCTGTATTTACATACACTGAATAAGCAAATAATGTGTTGATATCCTCAGTTCCCCAATTTCCCTCTTCCTTGTCCCCAATCAGCTGGGTATCCTCCTTGGTAGGCAGACTGGATCAGTACATGGGGTAGGGGATTATGGATAGCCTAGAAGTCAACCCAGATCCACCCCCTTTATATGTTGTTACCGAGGCCCCTAAGACCTCAACAATAAAGCAGCTTTAATACTCACTCAATTGATTAAACTTTTATTGAGAACTTTAATATAGGATCATATGGCAAATTGGTTCATTTGTTTAAATTTTTGAATCCTTTTTAAGTTTAACTTTCCTCTCTTCGATAGTGTACCAAAATATCCAGGTATGATCTCCTAGAAATGATTGCATGTCTAAGAGTTCTGATTTGTTTTTATTTTAACTCATACTGGGTTAAAATTAATTAACAGTACATTATACTTGTGCTTATTTGTGGTGATTTGAATCAGATATCCCTCATAAACTCATGTGTTCTGAATGTTTGGTCCCCAGCTGGTGGCAGTTTGGAAGGTGGAGCCTTACTGGAGCAGGTGTGTTGTTGGTGGGCTTAGAGGTGTTATAGCCAGCTTCCCCTTGACAGAGATTGGCTCATTCTCCTGTCACTGTATTCCATCTGCTATGGCTAAGGCCATGCCCAGCTACTGCTCATGCTATTATTTTCCTGGCTATCAAGAAGCTCTCCCTCAATGCTCTAAGCTAAAATAAGAATTTTCCTCTCCTCAGCTGCTTTTGGTTAGGTGCTTTTCTTTAGTAACAAAAAGGGAACTGAAACATTACTGAGGTTCAACGTGATATTTCATAGACGCATGCAATATGCATGGATCATACCCAGCCATCCTGGTCCACAAATACTTTCCTAATCTGTAGTAACATTTTCAAGTTGACTTAAAGATATTCATATATGAGAGAGACTATACAATACATTTCATTTTGTCTGTCTAATTTCACTTAGCATGAGTTCTCTTATGTTTTTCTGTACAATCCAACTATAGATTGGGATTAAAGAGATATGTGAGTGGTAAATCACTGGATGGCATAAGTATTCAAAAACACATGCACTTTACATTCCAAGAAAACCTTATTTCTTCAACAACAAAATATATCTCTATTCACTTTCACTCTAAACACAACCCAAATTTGAGAATAATAGAAGTAAAGGCAATGCCTTTTCTGCAAATGGGAGCTGTAAGAAATTTTAAAGAGGTTACTGAACAAAAAGACATAAGGTTAATGGATTTTTGAACAATAGTAAATACAAGAGATGATTTTACCTACTAACAAATAGAATTCAGAATTATCTTTGACTTCAGTTAGTGCACTTTTCTGTATATCCTTGCTTGTCTACTATGTCAAGAAAGAAAATTCCCTATTTTTCTTGTGTTTATGATTTGGTAATTTTTAAGAATTGACAGTTGGCTATAAGAAACTAGAATAACTTTCACAATGTGTAACATCAGAGAATACCAACAAAGATTGATAATTAATTATTATATTCATTAGTATATTTCTGGGAAGTATGTTGATCAGGGATAATTTTCTTGTACAATTACATAGAATGTGTTCATGCCAGTTGTGGTGGCTTTGGAAAAAAATGATTCCTTCCTGGTTTTACTCTGATTTTGGGGAGACAAATAGGAAGTGTATTAAAGCACACCTAGAACAACAGCTGCACATGGTTTTAAACAATGTGGAATCCACCTGGTGGTAAGGCCATTAGAATGAAGCGCTGACCCTCAGTGTGATCACAACTGTTTATTCATATCAATTAGCCTGGCCAGGGGAGTATCACAATATTATCAGAGGGGCCGAGGTTTTTAATATATGCTTCAGACTTAAAGAACAATAAGCTTCATAAATCATATTTTCATCAGGCATATTCCCCATTCCATCTGAGATTTACTTTTTACAATTTGATATATGTCCATGTCTACATCCTTAGTTAAAGCTGCCTGTTTTCCTCTGTCTTAGAAATACAAGTATTTGGGAAATATTGTCAATATCCTTGATACTGTTTGTCTAAGATCCAGCCTTTTTTCATTTGCACAACCTCATTTAGAGTTAAATCAGAACTAGAAGAAGATGCTTGAAGTTTTCTTTAGTTTTCAACTTTCTCCAAATAGCATGTTCTCAGTTAAGTAATTTTAACACTTTGATAGGGGTTGGTTACCTCAGTTTTCTAGAGTAACCACAGACCTAGTCAAAAGGTGAGCTTATATTTAAGGTGGATACAAGAGTTTTAACTATAAGATTAAAAAATGTCTCATATAAAATATTGAAAAGTTGTATACTCAGTAAGAAGATGCTACTGTTTCTCAATATTTCATCTTTTTTAATCAAAAACCATCTGGCCTCTTAATGGCATATTTGGGCAGTAAAATATGGACACGTTATAGCTATACTCAGAGGCTTGTAACATCAATAATATGTGTCTCAAGGCTTTCCATTACAAGGAAGGTAACTACAAAAATACAAGACTTTTCTTTTACCCATAGTATATATGAAAATAAGGATTATATTTCTCTGAAAGAATTATTTGATCCTGAAGTGAGATAAAGTTTGTCCTGTATCCAAAAAAATTCAGTAAAATAAGAAACTTTTAATATTTTATTGACATCATTAATATATGGACATACGGTGATTAAATCATATTCCCATCCTATTTTAAATCATATTCCCATCCTATTTCCCTCTTCTGTTCTCCCTCCATAACCCCTACTCTACTAAGTGCCCTGCTTTTCAATAGGAAATATTTCCTCTCTTTTGATGTCTCAATACCTTTGTCCTCTTCTTCCTCTATCCTCCATGTCAAAATGTACATGGGCTCAGAACTGTTCAGGTCTTGAGGGGTTGACCATGATCACTGTCAAATCATGAATGCACCAGTCATCTCATGGCCAAATGACCATGCCTCAAAGTAGTCTTTCCCATGCTGTGGTTCTCACATTCTTTCTTCTCCATCTTCTGCAATGTTCCCTGAGCCTTGCAGGGTGTGATAGAGATGTCAGCTTTAGTTTTCACCTCTCAATAGACTCTTGCTTTCATCTTTAATGAGTTTTGAGTCCTACCAGTGTCTACTTCCACCTCCATAGGGAAGGGTCTCTGGTTAGCAGTAAGAGATATTTGTGCTTTGTTACAAACAATGTAAGCAAAGTGGCCAAGTGGTGAAGGTGATGGATTGTTAATTATGAACGCAAGACTAGGAAATATACAGTAAGCTCTGAGGAAGCAGAGGGCACCACCTGGTATGAGAGGTCATGAACAGAATGGGAGGAAGCCTAACCTCAATAATAATTGCTCAGGCCTGCATTCCCCTGTCACAGTTATTGGTTCCTTCCCACACTGAGCTGTTGATCAAAGAGACTGATGAGGCCCCCAAAACATGACAGACTTCTGTCAAAGGTCTTGAATACCTGTCCCAGGCCTAAGGTAATACCCTATTGCTGAAGAAATCACAAACTGTTATCAAAAAAAAAAAAAACCACGATATCCTGTTAGATCCAAAATGGTAACCAGCTCCCAGATAGTAGCATGAGTAGCATTGGAAGGTGTTACATGAGCTGCCAGAGTAAATTGGTCAATGATATTTGGAGAAAGCAGAGACCGCTGATATACAATATAGACAGTTGTCACAAAAATGCTGAACACATGGCTATAAGAAAGAGACCAGCAAGTCAAGAAATGCTCATCTATGCAACAGTAGCTCTAAACCGAGGAGGGTAATCAATGGCTTACTGATAGGCTAAGAGATTCACTTAGTGACAAGGAATCCTTAACTGAAACTAGGATCCATGCCAAATCCTATGGGGACCAAGAACTAGGACTCCTAGGTAAAATTCCCACTAGCAGAGATGTACAGAGAGGCTATACCCACTAGGAACTAGCCAAAATAGCAATATTCTCTCATTTAACCTATATTGATCTCACTCTCCAATGGAGATTCTGTTTGTATTTTTCAGAAGGCAGTGAGAGAGCTGAGGACAACTCAATTCCACCAACAAGACATTGGATGATGGCTGACATCCTGGCAGGAGACAAACCACACCTAGCCTTCACATAGGGCACAAATGAAACCTAAGAGAAAGTGACAGAAGACCAATCACCATAGCAAGTCTGATAACCCATGGAAGGTCGATGGAGACAGACACCAATGATGCCCAAACAACCCAGACAAAGGTCCAGAGATACTTAAGCTCTCAACAACATACCAGAGTCAAAAGTCATTACTCAGGTAACTGAGAGGAAGAGGGGGGCAGAAAAAAAACATAAGAGCCATGGGGGGGGAGAATATCCAGAGACATTGCCCCCCTCGGCAACAATGCACAAAGGGGGAAGAAAAAAGAAAAGAAAAAGAAAAACTGGCTCCCTCTGGTGCAGTTCATACTCCCTAACCTATGGACAGATCCAGAATGCGCACTGAGGAAGGACTCCAATGGGTAGGGGACATAGAGGAGGGAAATGGGGACACATTCACAAGATTTGCTCATACAATGTATATACTTATTCATTATAAAGATATAAAAAATAAAAATAAAATAATAAAAAGGAAAAAGAAATACTTATATGCTCCTTGTTCTTACGAGTAACTCTTAATATGATCTTTATCCATTTCAAAGAAATGACAAGACTTTTCAAATAATGCTAATAGATCCATTTCCTTATTCTCCCAAAATAGCACTGATGAAAAACCATTCTTTCACATTACACTTTATAACAACATGTGTCTGCTAACGCCTTGACTATTGAAGAACCTTCTCTGAAGTCCTTACAGAAAGGCCACCTGTGCATCAGTGAAGCACAACAAATCTCTATGTTAAAACCATGACTAGAACGGTAGAATACAACCCTTCTCTTCAAAGAGCCAATAAACTACATTTAATCCACATCATTAACCTGGACATTTAGTATAGTCAGCAAACATTGAAAGGTCTACCCTCCTAATGTTAGCACCAACCATTGAATTTACAATCACTATTTTTCCTTGTGTATGATGTGTGTATACGTGATTATGTGGGGGGGATGGTATGCTACTACACATGTGTGGTAGTCAGAGGCCAACTTTTGGGTTTGATCCTCACCTTCCACCTCATTTTGATCCAGCGTCTTTCTCCTCCTAATATTGTTCACCACTGTGGTCTCTTCTGGGATATTTTCCTGTAGCTTTCTCCTATCTGTCTTTGCGCTGGAATTATAGAAGTCTACCATAGATTCCAGCTTTCCAGGTGGGTTCTGGAACCTGAACTTGGGTACTAAGCTTGAGTGCCAAGCACTCTATCCATGGAGCCATTGCCCCAGCCCAAGAATGACTCTGTCTAGTGTTAATGGAAGCACCAGCCAACAATTCAGACACTGTGTCATTATGGCCATGTTACAGATAAGGGAATCAAACAATGAAGGTTTATGCACATTATGCCATTCAAGTCAAGTGAACAGTAGAACTTGCTGTTTCTGCCTATGTTTAATCAAGAGATAGTACATGACTGGTAAATCAAAGCAAAAGGCAGTGTTAATTTTCATTGGAGTAAATTAGATGTGAGTGTCTCAGTTAATAAAGAATGATCAGAAGTAATTTTAATATATGCTAAGCTGGTATAACTTCTTTCAAATGATCATTAAAATATAAAAATAATATCCACCAAGTGATATTATTTCTTTTCAAATTTACTGACAAAAAAATGGTGCAGATGGCACCCCAAAGAAGAGACTGGCACAGGCCACTACCTTTTCTGTGAAAATGACTAATGTATCACTGCAGTTCTGCCAGCGTGCCATGAAAAACATGCCAAAAATATTCATATCATTATCAGCTAGTGTTCTCCACTTGTGCCATGCACGGCTCCTCCACAGTGCACAGCCCCTGCCTAAAGAAGCCATTCCTACATTATCAAGCATGCATTTCTGCATGTTTTAAGATATTTATAGGAAACCGCATTTATTCTATAGTCAACAAATGTATTTTCCTGGTTTCAGTTTTTAACAACACTGGTTAAAAATAAATAAATAAGATCTGCAGTTCAAAGTTTATTTATGTTTGCAAAGGCAAGCAAAAATACAAAGAAAAGTAGTTCTCGGTGTATGTGTAAATTAATAAGCTTTGATCTCTCATCTACTGCAGTTTTTAAGTTAATAATGATCTACCAAACTTCCAACAATATTTGATAATGGGGAGTCATTGATTTCACTCAACTTATAAGACTTTAATAAAAACATTCTCCCAATAAGATGTAGCAGTATGCCTAAATATTATAATGTACAGTTTAAGATTAAAGTAAATGTAAAATAATCCTGCAGTCTAGATTTAATATTATGTATTATGTAATATACATATTTTAGCTTCTCATTAGCTCAGCAATGGACCCCAAAATTAGCAGATTTCAAAATGAATACATGCAGTCATGTGTCACTTAGTAAAAGTGTCGCATTCTAGATAATTCATCATATTATTAACTTCATAGAGTGTACTTTCAGAAACCTAGGTGGTATAGCCCATAGCCTACTTCTTCCAGGATAGAAACCTTCACAACATATTACCTCAATGATTAATATAATCCACTGTGACAAAATAATATTTATAGATCTAAACATAGATGGGTTATAGTAATAAATCTAGGGGTTAGAAAATTTAATTTTCTATTATAATATGGCGAGATCACTCTCATATAAGTAATACACACATATATATATATTGTCATAAGATGTTTTGATCAATGACATATTTACTATACATATAACATATAAGTAATATACTGTATAGATATATAAGAAAACAGTAAGAAACTGAATATTAATACATTTATCATACACATATACATGCATAGTCAGACTTATTTATATATGCATATGCATACATATACTACCAATCACATTTACATATATTTTTAAGATACTGTCTTGCTTTAGCCCAGGCCCAACGTGGAATTCATTATGTAGTCTCAAGCTGACCTCTAACTCATGGTGATCCTCTTACCTCTGTCTCCTGAGTGCTGTGATTAAAGTCGTGCACCACTACTGCTGGCTAATTTTTTTTATAAGAATGTTCCTTCTTTCCTTCCTTCCTTTCTCTTTTTGTCTCTTTTTCTTTTTAAAAATAGATTGGAACAAGTAAACTTCCTGTTCCATCTTTACTGCATTGAACCAATATTTTGTGATTACAAAACATGTAGTAAAAATATGGTTTTATTATTTTAAAAAATTGCAAAAATGCTATGTTTATCAGGATTTAGTCAACATCCCTGCTGCCAAGTGTCTTAACCCTGATGAACTAAAACCTTCAGCTCCACCTCACATCATGAAATGTTACCAAAGGTAATATTCTTTGCTTCTCTTGATGAAGTCCTGTGATTCACATGACCATGAACTGGAATTTTTTTAAACTCAGAGCTGTTTGTTGAATACTACAAAATTCAAAAAAAAATTTACAGAATTCAATTTACTTGATGTGCAAATTAACCAGGTTTTCCACTTATAACTTATTAGCAAACGTATTTTCCTAAGGCTTTTCAATTAAGCAAACATGAAATAAGAGAGTGTATCCAGTCAGGATTAACCACTCACTTTCCAAGACTAGTGTCATAGTCAGCCACATGCCTCTGGGATGAAAAACATACACACAGAACAGGGAACAGGCAGGAGGTGCCAAAGAGAATTTCTTCTCCTTTATATAGCCTTAGGGTGGGGTCTTACAACCCTTCCCCAGACTTAATGGCTTTTTGAGTCTCTGGAATTTCCTTCCTTTATGGCCCACACAGGAAAGGATGTTTACTTCTACCTTCTTTGAGCTTTTTACATCCTGCCCCTTGCTGAAAGGCTGTCTTCCTGTAAACATCCTCAGAGAACCACCCAAGATTACTTGAAAGGTCAAATTGACAACAAAACTTAACCATCACAACTAGTTACTATCAGCTTCACATATCAGATTCTACATGTTAAAGTTGTGCAGGTACGTCTGTGTGTGCACATGTTCATGTATGTGTGTATTCATTTATGTAGAGGCTACAGAAAAGCTTCAGGTGTAATTCCCCTGGCACAGTCCATCATTATTTCTTGAGACAGTAGCCTGGAACTCACCATGTAAGCTAGAATGACAGGCTCGTAAACCCTCAGGGATCCACTAGTCTCCTTCCCAGTTCTAGGATTATAATCATGTGAATTACCATATCAGGTTTTATTTATTTTTTAACCAAGGGTTCTGGGGAACAAATTGGGGTCTTCATGCTTGCAAGGAAAGTGCTTTACTCAGTTATCAACTGAACAATCTCACCAGCCCTGGAAGTTGAATCCTTTATTCTTCAGCATGTGTATGTATGTGCATGTTCAGGTGTATTTGGAAAATACACACATTTGTGGGTGGGGATGGGGGTTACTGTGCATGGAAAAGCTACAGGTTAACACTGGGTGTCTTTCTCAATTGTACTCCACCGTATCTATATATTTTTTTGAGGCAATGTATCACACTGAACCTGAAGTTCAGATATTCAGCTATAGGTATCCAGAAACACCCTTTTCCTCTTTTTGCCTTTCCCTAACACTATGATAACAAGCCAACATCACTGTACTGCACTGTGGGTGGTGGGGATCTGAACTCAAGTCTCCATTCTTGCTAGATAAGTACTTTACCAATTGAACCATCTCAGCTGCCTGAAAGCTGCACACATCAAGCTTATTAGACAGATGAGTAGGACTGACTAGTTAGAGGGGATCTTCATTCTGATGGATTTTTACTATCATTTACTCTCTTTTTATTTTACTCTGTTTTAGGGTTTTCCCGTTACTTATGCAACTAAATATTTGATCTGCCATTTACTTTGTTTTCAATTTTTTATTCTCATCTGCTGCTTTATCTTCAGATCCATGACTTAATGTGGGTTTCTATGTTGTTAATAATATGTATGGTCCATGTATACCTAAGCCTGTAATCCCTGCTGTCTCTAATAAGCACAATTGCAATTCTTTCTCATTAGATCACACTTCCAGTTCTTAGACCAGCATCATCTCTTTCAATGTATCCCTGAGTTAGTCCTGCAGGGATCAGAGTTAACTATGAAGATTCTCTTCAGTGTCAGTGACAGAAAAACAAAGACAAGTTCTTTAACTTAGAAAGATTATATGGTTTAACACTATTTCTCCAACAATAGAAATTGAGATTCCAATCACTTTTAAATATAAAATACTTCCAGAGATATATTTTGGTTGGATTGAACAAAAGTGTAATCTGGAAAATAATCTTGGGAAGTTAAAGGTGTTGAATAGGTGAAGGACAGGCAATTTTTAGAATAAGACAATACCCCATCTGAGCCCAAGATGGGGGATACATGGCTGTGCATTTGCATAAATCAATAGATCTTTATTAAACAAGTAATACTGTATATATGCAAATTCGTCAAAAATTGGAAGGTTGTGATCACAGGATAGAGTGTATAATGTGACAAAAATAATTAACTATATTACAAATATAAAATAATCTCACTTGAAGGAGGTGAAAGATACTATCCTACATAACTAGAAGTGAAAAAAGTCTGATAAAAAACAACCAGAATTGTATATAAGAACTTTCCCCTAGATCTTGCAGTGTATGTCCCATGAAGATAAAGGTTAAAAGTTTTTTAATGACTATGTATGTATACAAAAATGATTAAGCAATGAGTGGAGGGTGGTGGTAACAATGAAGTTTCTCACTATGGGGGTTGGAGATTACAGACATTTAGAAGGCTTAAATAATAATTCATATGATGATAGTATAAATCCAGAGATATTAGTTAAAATTTAATGTAAATACAGATAGGAGAGATTATATATCTGTATGCATTTGTATATAGGTATATGTTTATTTATACGTACACACTATATATATATATATATATATATATTCTCCTATACATGTATACACACATATACACACATACATACATATATGTGTATACGTACATATATACATGTAGATATTCTATCTATATGTACACACATATACACACATATATACATATACATTCTCCTATCTGTATAGGAGAGAGGTGGTTGGAATGTAAAATGAAACCCATTACCTCCAGGGTTTATGATTAAGTTTTTTATCTAGTCCCCAGCTGGTGAACTGATGAAGTCTTTGGGAAATGGAGCCTGGCTGGTTGCTGGGACGGGCCTCAGAATTAATTAGTTCATCCCACTGGGTGTTGTGAGCCAGCTTGCTGCTCTTGCTGCTCTCTCTGCTACTGATGTATGATGAGGTAAACTGGCGTCTGGCTCATGCTTTGCTCTCTCCCCCATGATGAAGCTTCTCCTTGAAACTGTAACACTAAATTAAATCCTTTTCTTCCATAAGCCATTTGTGGTTGAGTATTTTGTCCCAACCAGGAGAAGCTAACTGCCACACATAAACAGACAGGCAGACAGATAAATAAGAAGACAGATAGATGATAGATAGGGATAGGTAGATGATAGATGATATAGATAGATAGATAGATAGATAGATAGATAGATAGATAGATAGATAGATAGATAGATAGATAGATAGATAGATAGATAATGTTGATAGATAAATTATGTTATTTCGTATATTTTGTTACTCTGTTAGCTGGAATGTCCTAAAATTAATGAAATCCCTATAACAAAAAGAATAACTGGTACTCAGGTCTTTGTTTCTTTGTCTTCTTCATTAAAGAAACCAGTGTTCCATGGGAATAATGACTCATCCTATGTCTGAGCAGAAAGTATTTTTGATTCGGCTACAGCATCTTTTACTGTCAAAAAGAAATTATGCTTAAAGCAATATTGTTTATATATCAAATGACTAATCAAAAGTTTCCCCCACCCCATGACCAAAACTGTCACAACTAGAAGAAAAAAGTAGACTTAATACTGGTTTATACACCAAAATGTAGTAACCTTGACTCCATACTCCACAAAATGATGGAAACACTAAGTTAGAAAGTGTAGACAAATTTCCTAGGCATAATTCCAAATAATTTATGTAGCTACTGCTCTGTTAGGGAAGTGAAATTGAAGGATTCTCCAGTAAATACAGGCATCTGATCATGACTTTTTCCCTAGGAGCAGAACAAATACCGCCATGTACTGGAGAAACCTGTGTGCTGGCTTGTTCAATTGATTCTCAGCTTCAATGGTGGCAAGTGGGACAGTGACTTCCTAAGATGAAATGGTTAGTCTTCATAAATTCATTAGACAAGTTTCATCTGAAGAATATTCTTCAGAAAATCTACCAGCTGTCGTCTTCAAAGCAGACAAGTCCACTCAAAAACACAGTCTGAGGTGTAGTTACAGTTTGAGTCTAAGAAGATTTGATAGTTACATGTGATATGCTAGATATGAGAAACATACGAGATGAAATTTATAAATTTTTAAGAATGTAGTTAGTAATGATGTTGCTCTATTAACTCACCAACTGTATCAAATGCCCAAGTAATCAAGACACAAATAGTAGAATAAACTAAGTGTGGGGCTTATGGGAATTATCTGTGCTATATTTTTGGCAACTTTTTGTAATCCTGAATGGGTTCTAAAATAAAAGAATATATTTAAAATTGTAAATGAACGAGTTATGGCTGACTATGAAAGTGTTGTCACCAATCTTGGAATAAATGGAAGGAGTTACTGCAGATCAAAGCTCAGTGGGAACGTTTGCTATCTGAACACCGATTCAATACCACTGTTTAACTATGCCAGTCAGGACTCCAGTAAGCGGGTGAGCTGTCACTTGTCACTGTGCCATGGAAGCAGATGGGTCTGAATGCAGACAACTGGCCAACAAAACCCCAGGACCAGTTGGAAATAATCGTAGGATTCTCAGTCTAGGATGTCCAAACAATGACACAATTTTTGTTTATTTTCTTATCTTAGTAGCTTGAGTTTATTAAATTAATTTCCAAGGATGTTATAGGTGACACACACACCCAAATTGGTGATGTGTAAACAGTCGAAGTGTCATGTGGGCTTGAACTCTGTGATGACTGCTGCCTTTGAAGGAAATGCTTTCAGCTGTTTGTAAAGTTCAGCTTTCTAGGATTGCCTTCAGCTCAGTCATGTGTAGATTTTTTGTTTCTGGTGTATAAGATCCAGTATCAATTACAGTCAATGATTTAAGTAAAAAAAGAAATGATTTTGTGAGAACACCATAGTGACCAGAGGAGAACAGAGTATGCCCTTAAAAGAATCATACCAATTGAAAGCATATTGGGTGAGAGGCAATATATTATTAATTAAACATATAAGGGCTGGAGAGATTGGTCAGTGGTTAAGGCGCTTGCCTCCAGTGCCTAAGGCCCAAGGTTCAATTCCCCAGTACCCACATAAGCCAGACCCACAAGGTAGTGGCCCTGGTGTTTCTCTCTCTCTCTCTCTCTCTCTCTCTCTCTCTCTCTCTCTCTCTCTCTCTCTCTCTCTCTCTCTTTCTTTCTCTCTATCTGCTAGAAAATGAATAAATAAAATATAAAAAATATTTTTAAAAAACATATAACTTAGATATATCTATGTGCCTGAGAATTCCAAGGACTTTTATCATGACACAAAGTTATTCATAATAATTCATATCAATATAACCACATTTTCATTATATTTGTATCTTTTCCTAAAAATATATTTACTGCATAGTATTTATCACAGGTTCACGTCATTTGTATTGCCATGCCTGCATCATGTAGAGAAGAGTTTTTGATATTGTTCACCATATAGCCAATGTCCAATTCTAAAGAAAGTGGCTTAGCCAAAATACCAATCAGATATTTTATATGTGTAAAAAAAGAATAGTTTAAATACACGCTTTACTGTCCCCAAATAACTTCCTTAGTGCACAAAAGAGATGTAATAGATCCATTCTCTGAAACCTGATCTCATCAGATGTAATAGGTCCAAAAGACTCCTTTCCCCTCACAACAATATTTAGTTTTCCTGGTATAATTCTGCATATATTTGAGTGTTATGCAGGGACATAGAAAGGGATTCTAAAGCATGAATTCTGTGAGAAAAACTATAGTGGTTAAAAACATGCCTCCCAGAGCTATACTCTTTGATATTAATCCCAACTTCTTTTTATAGTAGCTGAAACCCAAGAAGTGGCCAAGCTTCGTTTTGCCTCATTTCCTTCATCTGTAAAAATGTTACATTGTCATAAATCAATAACCAGTGAACATGTTTCAAATATTACCAGTAGCAGGAGTAGGACTCATTTTTGACATACTCAGGGGGGTTCCTAGAGTCCAGTAAGTTAGAGGTTTGTTGAGTGGATGCAAAAGTGAATAAATGAATCAGTAGTATAGAAAGCCATCAAATGACAAGAGTGGATAAAATAATGAGAGATACGAGTGGAACCAGCAGAAGGTCTGAATGCAAACAGTGATAATGACAACAAATCTATAAAAATATATCATCCAGTATTGGAACCAGTGGAGCTCATGTATGTCAGCCTTCTTTCTGAAGGTGTCCTTAAAATGTAGCCTTCTTGATTCACATCTTTTTTTTTTTCATTCTAGCTGATACTTCATCATCTTCACACTTATATAGGTGCTTTACAGGGTTTCAGTAAATGTAAGGTAATTTATGATTTCATCTTTCTCAAGTAATTTTCAATCAAGGGAAGTTATCCAACAAGACTGGAAGTTGCACATGGAAACATTTTATTTTAAGGTTTCATTAGCATGCATAAATTTACAATCCCTCCCAATCTCTATCCATTTTTTGCAAATAATTGAAGAAAATGACTCAACATATGTGGATACCAGTTTTTAGGTTAGCAAATAGGGCATGCCATCGTAAGTATTTTAAATGTGGAACATTAGCTGTGTTATAATTAAACAGATAATAATTAACTCAATTCTCCTTGCTAAATGAAGAAAGCATCTGTAGAAAATATGAAAAATCAAGATCATATAGAAAGAATATTATAGTCTGAGGCAGGGCATTTTCCATTGCCTTTATTCATTATCTGTGAATATGAAATTTATTTAATTCATTTGATCTCAGTTTCATTAAACATTGAACAGATAATTATGTACATATGAAAAGAAGAAGCTTAATTTTAAGTAAATCCTTTTATTCACTTGTTATTCAATAAACTCCTACATACACCTGGTTCAGATCTATACCACACTCTTGGCTGTTTTAGAAGATCTCACATAAGTATGAATGAGAAAGGAGACACTACACCATGACAATGGGTGATGTGGTGAGAGGCTTTCTGCCCATGCAGCTCAATGTACTTCTGGTCTCCTTTGGGCTTCATCCAAAAATGTCATTGCCTTTATAGTGAGTACCTGCTCACTCAATCTGACTTGAATTTGGCAAGTCTGACTTACCATACCTCTTCTCTGATAAATGGTCACTTTGCAAATTCTCTACAATCAAGAATGCTGTCTCTACAAGATCACTGCATGATTGTCTCTCAGAGTGTGCGGTCTGCTGCAGACAGGATGGTTTTGGTAAGCATTCAGGATCCACCGCTGAGTTGCCTTAATAAGGATTTTTGTAATCTTGATCTTGCTTTTTTCCTACTGCAGACCCCTAAACAGCATACACTTTGCTGGATTATATAACTCCAGTGACAGTTTGATTCAGATAGCAGCATAGACTTTCCATGGAGCCATTTCTTTTTCCATGCTTAACTTCATTCAAATGGGCAGCTTGCCATGCCATTCATTACACACCAGGGTAACCCTCCAAGTGGAATGTGCTGTATTCAGAATCGCATTGTTTTCCTGGTCTCTTTTGAGGGGTTTAAGCTGCATCACCTTCTTTGGTTTGCAGGAGATATCTCAATCTGTGCAGCATTCAAAAAATTCACAGAAGAAGGGGTTCTTGAAAATTTGCAGCATTTAAAAAATATTTTATTTATTCATTTTCAAGCAGAGAGAGAGAGAGAGAGAGAGAGAGAGAGAGAGAGAGAGAGAGAGAGAGAGAGAGAGAGAGAGAGAGAGAACCAGGATCACCACCTTGTGGGTCTGGCTTATGTGGGTCCTGGGGAATTGAAGAGCCTTAGGCACTGGAGGCAAGTGCCTTAACCGCTGCACCATCTCTCCAGCCCAAATTTTGCAGCATTTATCTGCCTCCCTCACATGGAAAGTATCTTACTAAGGACTCCAGCATATCAGTCACAACTTTCTAATCAAAATAATGTCATTGAGGTATTGAATCTGTATAATATTCTGGAGGTAAGGCAGGTAGTATGGATATCCTTAAACTGCAATATGCCAGAAGCATTAGTTTAACCTTTCTCACATGCAAAAATGCAAAAACATTCTTTGTTCATGTAAATACAAGTTATTTCTGATCAGTTTTTGAAACTGGAATAGAAATTAAGGTCTTTTCCAAATCATTGGCTATCCTCTATCTAAGACCTCAACAATATGCAGTAGTTTGGGCAGAGCAGCTGGGACCCAGAGGACTCAGTAGCCTACTATCAGTGTGCAGGACAGGATTTCTATAGGGAAAGGCTTAAAAAGCAGCAACAACACACAAAGCGGGGGGGAGGCAGGCTATCTCTTGTACCTCTTGTAGAGGGTTGGTTATGTTAATTCACAGCCTCCTGCTCCGTAGAGTGATCCAGTATGCCCAAAGATGAGGAAACCCAGTGTATTGGAGACAGGAAGGAGACAAATGGGGGTATCTTCATAAGATTTGCTCATATAATATATTTAATTATGGATAATAAAGATATAAAAAAAAGTAAGCAAAATTATATTAAGAAGCATTGCAGCTGTTGTGTTTAGATTTTTAGGGATGGCTTTGATCTTCCTCCAGCCACCAGTGTGACAGCTTAGACTCAACAGACTCTGTCCCCTGCTTTACCTAATAGTTCCAACTTTTAGGTACTTCAGAAATGACCATTGAGTGGGCCCATTGATCCAGTAACTAAATTGAGAACTGATTCAGCCTCCACAGTGTTTCAGAGTGCTGAAATAAATAGGCATGAGCTACCAATTCCTGCAGAGACCTTTGAAGGTAGCCTGTGAAGTGCTAGAAGTCATTACATGAGCTGCCAGGGGAAACTGCCCAATGATGTTTGGAGAAAGCAGAGGTCACCGATATACAACACCTACTGATGTTACCCAAATGTTGAGGACACTGTTATATGGCAGAGACCAGCAAGCCAGGAAGTGTTCATCTGTGAAATAGTGGCACTAAATCTAGGTGGGTAATCAATGGCTTGGTGATTGGCTAAGAGGTCCACTCAGTGGCAAGGAACCCTTAAGTGGAACTGTAATCCATGGCTAAATCTTATGGAAACCAAAAACCAGGGTCCCAAGAGTAAATTACCACTAACCAGAGATCTACAGAGATGCTACACCCATTAAAATCTTGCCAAATTAACAATGTTTGTCTCATTTAACCTATACTGATCTTACTCCCCCTTGGAGATTCTGTTTGTATTTTTCAGAAGGCAGCTAGAACCATGGAAAATGAATTCTACCAACTGGACCTGAAATGATGGCTGACATCCAGGCAGGAGATGAACCACCCCTAACTTATGATATAGAGCCTAAACTAAAACTTTAAGGAGGTGGTGAGATGAACAAGAGTGCTACCTCTACAGAATGTCAGATAGCCTATGAAAGGGTACTGGACACAGACACGGAGGACACCCAGCACAATCCAAACCAGAAATTCAGAGACTCTTAGGATCTCAAGAGTAAAGCAGACTTAAAACTCACCCACCATGACTCAGAGAACTGAGTGGAGAGGGGGTGGAAAGACTGTAAGAGCCATGGTAGGGGAAAACATCCAAAGGCATCGCCCCCCTCAAAAACAACACACAAAGAAAAAAAATTGGCTACTTCTTACATAATCATAATCCCCTGCCCCACAGTCTGGTCCCACTGAGGGCCCCCAGTGGGTTGGGGACAGGGAGGAGGGAAATGGTGATACCACCACAAGACTCATAAATGTATCTGATTAATAACAATAAAAATCTTTATTTAAAAAACAGAATTATTCAATCTCCACTCCCTGCACCCAGAATAGTGTTCTCTCTTCTTCAGCCAGATGGTGGGTCAAAAAGTTCCCAGTAGTCATCTCTCACCTGTCTAGTTTTTCAAACCACTCTTACAGTCACCTACATGACTCAGGGTTCTCCCAGAAGCCACTGCCAAGCTGAATGAACTATCTAAGAAATGACCATCAGGGAACATGGGAAGGGAGCCAGTGGATTCTGGATTAGCCACAAAACTCTGCTGCAGATCTGATTCTTCTGAAGCATTCTCTAAAAGAAGAATTCCAGGCTAGAAGACTGTGAATGGGAATTGCAGTGACATTCTGAAAACACGAATGTTGATAGACGTGTGGAGACAGAGTTGCCTCGTGTCTTCTGACAATGCCCTTGCCCTTGTGTCTCATAATGCTCCTCATTGACTGGCAGCAGCCAAGGTGTGATGACAAAAACAGGGCAAAAACAGGTGGATTTCAGAGCTCCGAGGCTGAGGGTAAGGTCCAGAGATTGCACTTTCATTGCTGACACAATATTTACCAGTATTAAAGGCATAAAGCATGCCAGGCATCACTCTAAATACAGTTTAGGCTTTGTCTCATGGATTCTTCACAATATTAGGAGATTGGTTCTTTTATTCTGATTTTATAGATGAGACAACCAAAGCTAATTGGTTTACCTAAGTTGACACGGCTGGAAATCAGCAAGAATGGATTCAATCACAGATCTCTCTGACTGCACAGCTAGATATCTTTGACAACATATCCCTTGTCCCAAAGAGCTTAGAATGTGTGAGGTAAAGAGACATGCATGAGGACAGACATTGTTTTTGATCTTGACAACAGCAGGAGAACGTTTGCTTAAGGACTGGCAGAGGCAATCCAAGAATGCTCTCCGTGGCTTACTGCAGAAGTAGCAGCCCCATTCCCATTCCCAAAGGAAACACCATGGAGCTAAAGGTTGTGGAGATTGTGGGAGGGGAAAAATCTCCTGGAAAATCAGTTGAATAATAATTAGCACTAAAAGATTGTAGGGGAAACAGCAAAGACAAACAACCATCCTAAATTTGGAATGTGTCTCCTTGTGCTAAAAATCAACACCTCACTGAATGTGTAAGGAAGACAAACTTGAAAACAAGGATTTGGTTGAACAGTATGGAGATATTTAGTCTTAAATAGAATGAATATAATTAGTGCTGAGATTCCAATACCCAATCCTCACAGGTTTAAATGGCAATACCTGATCATAAGATCCACCTACCCTACTTCTGCTAGTCAGTCCGTTAGTAATTATAGCATGAAAACATGAGATGGACACATAAAATGTCCTGTGGAATACTGTTTCAACTAGAAAATAATAGAAATAGCTTAAGTATGTTTACACAGGAGAATTAATAGGTTCTGAAATATTAAAATATGCCAATTTGAAAGAAATTAATAGTGTTTAAGAAATACTAAGAACTTGCCATTGGCCAGGAACTAGAAACCTAGTAGTGAAGAAAATCGATATGGACTCTGAGCCTTTAGAGCTTGTAGTCTGTAAACTAAGATTGATGGTTACCACATAAACCATGATGCAGCAGATTAACAGGAAAGGTGAAAGCTAATCCAGAATTGTGTATATTTGTTAACCTACACTGACCTCACTCTCTGATGGAGATTATGTTTGTGTTTTTCAGGATGCAGTAAGAGAGCTGGGGTCCATCTAACCCTACCAACTGACCTTATGCTGATAGCTGAGATCCTGGCAAGAGAAGAGCCACCACAGTCATATCGTGGAGGAGCCATTTGGAACACCACAGAGAATGATGGGATGAATCAGTGGGACCCACAGCCACAGACATTCAATCAACACAGGATAAGCCAGTGAGACAGAAACCAGTGATTTTTGACACAAAGACCCCTAATCTCACTATATTAAAGCAGCCTTAATACTCGTCCACCACGACTAAGGTAACTGATCGGAAGAGCGGGCGGAAAGATTGTGAGAGCCGTGGTGTAGGAGACTATCCAGAGGCATGGCACCCCTCAGTAACAACATACTAGGGCCAGGAGAACCTGGCTGGATACTGGGCTCTCCAGGGTCCCCTGTCACAAGGACAGATCCAGAGGACCCACAGAGAAGGACATCCAGCTGGTTGGAGATGGGGGGGAGCATCAGAGAATTGGGGATAACAACTCATTGTTTGCCCACTAAATAATGTAACTCATTATGGACAATAAAAAATATATATTAAATAAAAATAATAGAAACTGAAAAAAAAGAAAGAAGGACGATTTCAACATATAATCAAATAATATGGGGTGAGAAACTTGAGTGATTAAGAAAATCATAAGAAATCATATATAACACATTCTTTTTAAAAATGGAACAAAATTCCAGACATGAGAAATAATAAGCAATAACCAGGGGTAGTTTATGATTGAGCTGGAAAATTTCTATTAATGTTATATCCTACAGGAGATAAGCACAAAACCTGGGTGACTGAAAAAGAAATGATCATTTAAGGAAGAGATATAGCCTTCATTTTAATGTAAGGAAATAAATAAGAGAGCCTACAATGGAGGTAGACACATAACTATGACTTGATAATAATGTAAAAGGATTAGTTCCAATCTATCATTTTTTTTGCTCTTAAAAAAACTTTATTGACAATTTTCATACATGTACATAATGTATTTTGGTCATAATCCTCTTCCATTACCTTCATTTGTCCTCCCTCCCTCATTCTGAACCTCTTTATTTCCTCAACTAGTCCTTGGTATATTTTGATCTTTTTTTTTTGTCTCCTTAGTCATCCATGACAACATCTTGATGGTCCAATATTGTGCAGGTCTTGTGCAGGTAACGACATGTACTTGAGGTCATGAATGCAATGGCTACTTCATGTCTAGAAGTTCCACTGTATTCCTTCCCATCCTTTGGCTCCTATATTCTTTTTTTTTAATTTAATATTTATTGTCCATAATGAGTTACATTATTTAGTGGGCAAACCATGCGTTGTTATCCCGAATTCCCCAATCCCCCCCTCCCCATCCCTGATCAGTTGTATATCCTCCTCTGTGGGCTGTCTGTATTAGTCCTTGTGGCAAGGGATCCTGTATATCTTAGTACTCATCCCGGTCTTCCTGGCCCAAGTGTGTTGTTACT
>PVHP010003362.1:0-48022 GCA_004024765.1 Zapus hudsonius
AGAGAAATATATAGCCATTAATAGGTAAATAATAAATTAGCTATTACAGCAACTCACGGATGGGTGCTAGAATTGAAGGTGAAAATTATAAAAGAAATAGAATATGGTATGGTCTCAAGGGATCTCCTGAAATATTCATCAAATACAAAGGGGATTTAGTAACTGCAGAACCCAGGTGAGTCTTAATTCTGTCACTCAGTAGGGAGGTAAGATTACAAAGACAGACTAAATATATTGGAATGTTCCCAACGATTGAGAGTCTCTGAAACACACCTGAAATGTGTCATTCTTGCCACATCCACACAATCTACACATGAGTGAGTGCCAGACGTCAAAATGGAGAGACATTCTGGAGAGTAATTGACCAACACTCTTCATAGTTTCAGGGTCATTATAAGAGACAAAATACTAAAAAAAAAGTATCAGTAACTGGAAACAAGTAGGAGACATAAGAAATAAATGTAATGGTAGTCACACTTTGTATTTTGAAAATAAAAGGGGCATTTATGAAGAAACTGCTGAAATTCAAATAATGTCTACAGTTTAGTTAATAATATTGTAACCCTGTTAATGTCCTTGCTGTAATAATTGTATTATCATTAATAATAAAATGACTGAATAGTATACCTAAACTCTAGACCCCTATATTCAATATTCATTAGTCTGAAATGGTTTAAAAGTGAAAAAAAAAACAGTGTTTGAAAAGCATGTTCCAAGTGTGAACTAAATTAAATTGAAATGGTTTGGGTAATTAGTGAAGTGTGGAGAGTCCAGTTGAACATTGTAATTTGAATATCCGAAGGTTAAACCCTTAGAAATTTAAAGTGTCTAAATACTTGTCCTTGTAATAAATAATAATTATATAGTTGTGAAACTACAAATGATATTTATGCATTTTTATCATTTGGAGACCACCTATGACCTAAGCATTGAAAGTCCGATTACAGTTATAAATGATTGTATAGATAGACATTCACATTCCTGACAGTATAAAAGTATACATAACATGTTTAAAAAGTTGAGGTAGAAATTGGAAAGCATGGAAGATAATCATTATTCTTTACTCTGAAAAGTTAAAATAATCTCCAGGCGTGGGGGTCAGTTATATAAAAGGTTGATAACAGGGTATTTCTACCAAGTGATGGAAGACACAGAAGATTGCGTCCAGATTCTGTCTGCACTTAGACTGTTGAAAAGTGGGAAAAAGTCTAATGTTAAAAGGAATCCTTAGAGATTTTTGTTAATGATATAATATGCTATTTTGAGAATATTTGAAATAATCATTATAACTTCTAATGTTGTTAATATTAATTACCTGTAAAACTATCATTCTACTTGCTTATTTCACAAAATATTGTACTTCTTCATACATGAGCTCAGAGGTCCCTCTGTTGTTGCCATACTATTTAGAGACTGATATGCTTATGAAGCTGCTTATTTTATATCCCAGGTAAGTTTTGATCTACTCTTTTCAATAATATCATCTTTATAATCCCTTTAAACGTATATTCATACTTTCAAATTGGCTTGAGAAGCCCATGTCCTTCTCTTTCATGTCCCCCTCACCCTACTTTTTCTTTCTTTTTTAAAAAATATTTTATTCATTCATTTTCAAGCAGAGAGATAGAGAGACAGGGAGAGAGAGAGAGAGAGAGAGAGAGAGAGAGAGAGAGAGAGAGAGAGAGAGAGAACCACCACCTTGTGGGTCTGGCTTATATGGGTCCTGGGGAATTGAACCCGGTGCCTTAGGCACTGGAGGCAAGTGCCTTAACCTCTGAGCCATCTCTCCAGCCCATCACCCTACTTTTTCTGAGACAAGATCATTCCCTCTCTTTCAACCCGTACTTGAGTATATATTAAAACTTTTTCTTAATAAACACCAACTTTGCTTCAAAATGCACATTTATCATAATTTTATCTTATACATATATTCCTTGCCAAAATGGAAGTAACTCAAGATCAGTGGTCATGTGTCAAACTTATCTTTGAACTTGAATACCTACAGTGTTAAAAATGCCATTGTTCTCAGTATGCATAGGACATTAGGTAAAAGAAACTTGATGCCCAAACCACCCAGTTTGTGGATGGTATGTCGGTATAAAATGATGTATAGTTACCCATGGACTGTGCGCATCTTATATTGTAAGTCATCTCGAGATTACTCGAAATTACAGGTAGGAGGCAAATTCTAGATGAATAGTTTTTAAACTGCACTTTTAGGAAATGAGGACCATACGATATCTAAATACTCAGTATCTCAATATCTAAATACAACTTTTTTATCTATTTATTTTCCTGGATATATATATATATATATATATATTTCTAAATATTGATCTGCATTTTTTCACTCTGCAGGCAGATAGTCATGCTCAACTATATTAATATGGGAATATTTCCAGAAACTAACAATGACATTTGATCTCCTGTAAGAATTTTACATACCCTTTTCTAGACCTGAAGGTGTGAATTTCTATTAAAATATCATTGTTTCCATTATTTATTCAATCAAATCATTCACTTTTTCATTCCCAGAGATAAAATAATTTGGAACCAGGTATGGTGGTGCTGACCTTTAATCCCAGCACTCTGGGAGGCAGAGGTAGATTGGTGAATGTGAGTTCAAGGCTAGCCTGAGACTACAGTGAGACCCTAATTCATGGAATCCAAAATTAAATAATAATAGTAATAGTAATAATAATAATAATAATAATGATAATAAAATACTTTGGAATAGACTATCCATACTGATATCTATTGTATTTCTTAGTCTTGTTATTTTCCAGCTAATCCACACTAGCTCACTGCTATCAGAATGCAATTCTTCCAGGTTCTTCCAGGGAGCCTGCTATGAAATAAATGATATCACTCGAAACAAAATTGATTTCCCAACATCCAGGAAATAGGGACACAACCTAATGTGAAAATATTGTCTTTGCAGATAGGCAAGATAAAGGTGTTAAGGTAGTCTTTACTCCTATAAGTGTCTTGAACACAGAGACATGCATACATAGAGAAGTCCAGTAACACTGCCACCTGCCAAATAATTACCCTAAGTCTGAGGCCAGCCTATTGCTATGGAGTGAGTTCAAGGTCAGCCTGGGCTAATGTGAAACCCGACATTGAAAAAATTGCTGGAATATGATTTGGTCATATCTACATATAATTCTGAATAAAATACTTTTTTATATGTTCTCAGAGAGCCACAGATTTCTGTACAGTAACATTCAAAGTGTATTACAAATATTGAAATTACTTGTTCCTATATTTGAGAGGTGCCCCTAGAAGAAAGAGCCAATATTTTATAAATATCCATGTTCTGAGTTGCTAAAAAAGTGTCACTTCAGTTGAATGAACAAGTAAATTAAAATCATTCAAATGTTTATAAAAATATCAACTTATGAAGCAAGATCTTGTCTTTATTTTTAATGAGGCTTCACTAACTTGCAAAACTTTCTACCACAGAGAAAGAATTCCAATTTGAACACAAAGAAGAATGAAGGAAAATATACCTGAATTTTCTTCATACTTCCTTCAGAAAATTTCCTTTTTATATAGTACAGGGCCCAGGATAGCATCTACTTGATTGAATGATTATTTTATTAATTGATTATTGTGACAAATAACAAATGCTAAATGCCAAATTATAAATTCAAACAAATTCTTTCTTTTGAAATTCAATTGAACTGTATTTCTTGGATAATTTTATCCAAGAAAAAATCAAAGATAAATTGCCAGAAATGTCAATGTTCTGGGAACATTAATAATTATGAATAATTTTTAAAAGTTTCTAAGCCCAGCTTGTACTTGTGAAGATCCTGCAAAGAAGTTGAGCGAGAAAGAGAGAGCAAGGAAAGCTGCTCATTGCTCTGTTCTAGGCACACACTTGTGCTCCGTTGAGATCAAGGTAATGAGAACCATCACTTCGCTTCGTAGGGTTGGGAAATCTCAGCATTGAACTCTTCTTTCCTCTCTCTTGACCACTATGTAAACAAATGAAGCAAGCACCTGGTTTTTAGAACAAAATATTACCTTTACTCAGAAATTTGCATGCGTCCCATGTAGTAGCAGGGGACCCTTGTTTCTAACTCTACAGTCTATTTTAATCCAGATTATACTGTGTACAAAAGTTTGACTAGCATGCGGGGATATTGGGATTTTTCTTCCCTTTGTTCATCATGGAATTTGATGGAAAGAATCTATAGAGTATATAGTTTCCATGAAATTTTATATTTTTGCCTCATCTCTCTTTTTATTGAGACGCCCCATTCTTTTGTATCCCAAGTTGTACTTTTTCATGAAAACAGTTACTTCAATAATTTTCAATGTAGTCTCTAAAAAAGTTGTCCTGTCATTCTGTGATCAAATGATAACACATTTATCTATGTTTTATTAAGAAAACTTTTCATAAATATCTAATTGCTATGGTAATAACTATTATACTACAAATGGTAAGATGGTTATAATGCAATAATGGGAATTACATTTCAGGAGCTGGCAGTAGAATAATCAAGAAAAATATATATGTTTGTATAATATATATATGTATATATATATGAAGTCATTATATGTTACAGAATTGTGACAAAAAGAAGCTATACCGAATCTCTGATGCTAAGAGAAACATGTGGAACAAAATGGACCAAGAACGGGGCACTTGGTTACAAGCAGGCCTACATGGGCTGGGGAAAGTTTCCCTGGACAACTAAGCATCTTTTGACATCTGATGGATGTCTGCACGTGAGTGTGAAAACCACATGACTACAGAATTCATGAAAAGTTTTCAAAGGTGGGCTCCACAAAGAATGAAGTTGGACTGAAATGATTTGAAAAATGTAGACAGTACCTCTTGAAGAGTAACCATAGGAAGGGGGTAAAATACAGATGGAGAAGATTAACCATATTTTCAGGATTTGGAGAGCATCCTCTAGAAGACATGAAGGCGAGACAGTATTTACTGGGCTCCTTCAAGTAGTCACACTCCACGGTTAAAGAAATAATATGGGATATTGCTGCTGCTGCTGATGTCATCAGGGACATACGAGTGCCTTGATAATTCTCAGTTCTAGATCTCAAAATGGAGATGAAAAAAATGTCAGGTGAAGGCCAGAGCAGACAGGTCAGGAGGAGGTTCAGATGTCCGCTTTCATTTCTTGCAATGCTCTGTGTGATGCCCAAGAGCTACACAAGGTTAAAATAAGAAAATGGCACAAGTGCTTCAAAATGATAATCATTTGTGAAAGATAGTATTAAAGATATCCAGTGAGAATTTTGTGTTTCATTTTTCTCATCATTACTGTTTTAACCCGTAACTTTTTTATTTCATACAATAATTTGTTATCTCCCAAAATGCTAGTTGCATTGTCTAGGCTTTTGGAAGAATCGTGGTGAATCCTTAACCTTGCAGCACACCAAACTTGGACTTTACTTGGACATGAGTCCTTTAAAGAAGAAATTGAGTTAAATGAGCCTAAACGGGCTACACTAACCCAGTCTGAGATCCTTACAGAAAAATCAGGATCCAGAGAGACACCTAAGGGAAGTGTGAAAGGGAAAGAGACAACGTGAAGGTCGCAGTCAGACAGTGAACATCTGCAATCAATGAAATCAGGCCAGCAAACACCTTGATTTTGGACTTCCAAGATCCAGGATGGAGAGCAAATTTAGATTCCTGTTTAAAGCACTCTGTCTGTAGCATTTCATTATTGTTAGACCAGGCAACAAAAACAACCTCATCAATAATGCTTTTTATGTGTTGTGTCCTTTAAACATTTATAAACCTTAATGTAGTATAACATTCCATCTTTCATTATTGACTATCTCACATTTTCTATAGCATTTCATATCAATATCTTCATTTTATCACATTTCTCTATATATCCATAGCTCTTGCCTCAGTATCTTGAGAAGTAAGGATTAAATAAAGAATAGTGATATCCTCAATAACGTTTTTTTTGTGATCTGTTCTAATTATGTTGTAGGCTTCAACAAAAGACAAAGAAAAGTTTTTTTCTTTCCCTAAGAAAATAATTTTAAAGGAAATATATACTATTAAGCCAGATGTAAATTAGGTTCTTAGCAGAATTATGAGGCCTAATTTGAAACTACTTAATTCAGCAAAGGTAGCGTAATTTATAGTAAATTAGTCATCACTGTAAAGCAGCCATTTTTTTTCTTTTTCCTACAGAAATTCTTCTCTGGATTCATAGCATACTCCTAGCATTTGTAAACAGGTTCTTCTACAAGTCTGTACTTACAGGCAAGAAATACTAGAATCTTCTTCATAGGTGCTTCCATGGCAACCTTCCCCTGACTGTGCCAAGCTTTCACCAAGCTGTATTTAATGCTAGTGCACAGTGAGCTATTTTCATTGGAGGAAGAGATTCTGCTCATCATGTAACTCCAGGTCCTTGTGTGGGGTTGTCACTGGTCAGGGTTTTGAATGAATCCCTACAAAAAAAAAATCAAACTTTTAAAACCATATTGGATTTTAGTGGTAAGGTCTTCAGCATCTTTCTGAAAAGGACCTACCTCCCAACTATTTGCTGACATTCTTTTTTTTTCCCCATTCTGTGGTTGGCTAGTTCAATAGCTAGCATGGTTTGGGGAAATATCTTCTGGGAGTGAGCCATTTTATTTTAAAATGTTCTCAGTTGCAAATGTTTAACAAATGGGTGGTGTGCAGGAAATTTCAAAGTTGCCAGGATGCCCCTGAAAACCAAGGCACACGTTGTGTTCAAGAAAGTTGAAATATTTCTTCAGCATTTCATTGCATGACCTGGGGGTCATGACTTTACCTGAAGCATGGGATACGGAGGATTCCTGTGGCACGTGACCTGGTGTACTCGAGAAAGCCATGCTACAGAGACACTTATCATCATAACTGTCCTATTTTTTTCTTTTCCAGGGAAGTAAAATTCCACAACACATAGAGCTCAGGAATCCCTCCCATGGCTCATGCCTTTTGTCTGTGAAATACTCTGAAATTCAGAGCCAGTTCAATCCATCAACTTCTTCCACCAGGAATTGAGTGGCCGTGACATCAGTACCAAACCTTGCCTTGTTCTAGAAAACCAACTGAGCTTGACCAAAATGAGCAGCAATCTGTTCTCAATAGGGAAGGCTTGGTGTCTATGGAGGTTTAAACACAAAATCCTAGTTCAGAGATGGGTCCAGGAGTACCTAACTCTGGCCAAGAAGGGAAGGGGAAGAAAGACCTTTGTGCTCATTTCGGTTTAATTACTGATTAATCCAGGTGGGATTGTGCATCTGATGGTGGGGAACAAAAAAAGATCATTATTTGTATTTAGAAGTGAAAAGGCAAAATTACATATACATATATACATGCATATATATATGTGTGTATAATATATACATGTATATGTATATGAAATTATACATCATATATATATATATATATATATATATATATATATATATATATATATATATATATATATATGAAGGTTTAGGGAGACTGACTGTCAAGGGATTTATATAGAACCCAGGATAAATTTGAGGAGCAGAAAAACTGTGGCCTCAGCCACACTTTTATTTCAGTGGGTCCCACACTTCTGAATAGAATATGGAATCCATATTCAGAGTCAATTATACAACTAGTAATTCATTCCAAAGGGACTTTTCTACAAACCATTGTCACCCCAATGTTTCTCTAAGCATTCTGCCTTACCTATAGTATCGATATGAATTAATAGAGTTGGTTTTAGTGCTCCTATTTGGTATGCATGTTGAATTAGAACCACTGAGCATATGCAGTTATATTACCTGGGCTTAATAGCCTCCTCAGGCAAAATAATATGTATGAGCATTATATTTTCCAGGAAATTTTCTGAAACCGGCACAGTACTAATTATAATGCTTTGCATTTCCTACATTCCTGTATTTTTCTCTTGAACAATATCTATAAACTAGGGCCTCTGTCCATATACAAAAAAAATATTCCTAGAATGGCGGAATGCAGAAGTATATTTAACTTCTGGCTTATTCCTTGTAACTTTTAATATTAATCTGAATATGTACATTTGTTTAATATTTATTTGAATATGCCCATTGATATAAAATTGGTAGTTTAGTATCCATTACTTGCTTCACAATATACTTGTTCATTTGAACAGAGACAAAAATGTAGTCTCAATAACAAAGACAAATAAAGAAGCAACTGCATTGTAAGTGCAGGGCAGTCAGAGAAGTCATGAATATATTTGGAAGTGGTTAAAAAGTTTGTAAGATATAAGCATTCCTTTGGAAAAAATATTTTTAGGTCTTTGAAGGGAAAACCTGGTAGCATATTCTGTAGCATAGTGAGAGTGTACATGGAGATCCATCTACACTAAAAAAAAAAATCACAGTTCCCTGAAGAATTACAAAATCAGTGTTTTCCCATGATATTGCCCACCCTAAAGACTGTGGTAAAAGTATTAAGGGAAGCATTTTGCATTTTCACCTAGGCCTTTTTGGAATGAATCTAAAGAAACTAGAGACTAACAAGCACACAGCATCCTGAGATCCCTGCCAGCCCACCCGCAGAACCTCCCCTCACTCCCCTGCACAAAGGGAAAGATCACAGTGTCATTCTTGGGGATAAAATAAGTAAGTAGAAAAATATCAACAATATCCCGATCCATCAGACTTTCACTTGAATCTCAAGGTGAAGTTGTTTCTGCTTCTCAGTTCAATTGTGTTATTTTTGTTTTCCCCTCTGCCCCATGGGATTGCAGGTTTTGAAGAGGAGGATCATGTGTGTTTAGATAAAGGTGTTCATAGTATCTGGTCCAAGAGGAACAAATTCCTTAGTAAATCATTATTCCTGAAAAGCTATGATGATGATATTCACTGTTCAATTAGATAAAGGAATGCTAAGCTCCATGGATATACATAGAAAACATTCAAATGATACCATTAATGGTTCAATTGTAACCCAAATGTCAGATATTCTTTTTGTAAATATGTGTTTAGACTTCCTGTTCACTGCCTGATCTCTGGAAATATAAAGATCAATGAGATATGGGGCTGTCTTCCAGACACAAGATAGCCTTGATGTTCATGACCTCACAGTGGCTGACATTCCCCACAAGACCTATTCAATAAGAGGAAAAATGATGGCATCAAAACATAAGAAGTGATTCCGTGGAGAGGTGGTTCAGAAGTGGAAAACGGTGGTGGCTGGAGGGTATTATATTCATAGTATATTGTCTATATTTCTGAAAATTTAATCTAAACATTAAAAATTTAAAAAATAAAATAATGTGCATATAGATTTTAAATTCATACAGACTTTAATTGTCATTCTTTTTTTTTCCGTTATTTCTGCTTTCTCAACATAGGAGATATGACAAGACTTGTAATCTACTGATCTTCTCATTAAATTTCGCTGGGCTTCTCTGAAAGTCTATATAGTCTCATATTTTTATCTTCACACTCTACTATTTATGAATAGAACAGATATTGTTACCATTGTAGGAGAAAAAAAAATAAGTTGAGGCATTTTAAAATTGCTCAAGGTCACTGGAACATTTTGTATCATAACTTGTTTTCTAAACTCAAGGTCAAGGTATTACAGCTTTAGAAAGAATTCTTTTCACTCTTCTATTTCAAGCAATATGGACAACTGAAGTCTCTCCCCACTAGTATACTTCTAATGATGAGACAAAAGTTAAGTGCTGACAGGATCCATTCCATCCAGACCTGGTGACAAAAGTGACCTCCGGGCCTGTAAAGATGTCACTGAAGGCTGCCATCAGACATGTCCACTGGATCTTTGGAAATGATGTCACTCCCAGATTTAATATTATTTCCCTGAGAACTGAATGAAAATTTTCACTGTGCATAAGCTACTCATCCTTACCTTCCTCGTCCATCCAATGCTCCCTGTAGTCAGACACAAACTCATTTTAGGGAATGAAGCAGGAATAAATAAGCCTTACAGGAAGGAGCCTGTCCGCATGGAATTTGTGATGGCCCTGGAATGTGTTGGTTAAGAGCTGTTGCTTGCAGTTGGTTTTCAGAGAATGTTATAGCACAGTTCTGACACGCCAGACTGAATTCAAGTATTCTATGGACAATTCATAATGTTTCTAGCAACCCATAACAAAATGACAACTTGAAACCAGGTACCATCATTATTCCCCCAACTGACTGAATTTCACTAGGCACCTAGAAATAATTTGGAAAAGAGCCCTGGCTTGAATGTGTTTATCACTTCAGTGGTAATACACAGTCAGTTATCAAAGTCATCTGGTTTATTGTCAGCAAAAGATGAAAAATTTAAAAAGCAATAGCTTTTTTCTCTCATGAAAAGGTCATTATCTTTTGACCTTTTAAGGTCCTAAATGTGAAACTTCAGGTTCACATGTTATGTTTACTCAGAAACTTGTTTATACATTTTTTGAGAGACCTTGATAAAAAAAGAAAGTTCAGAAATGAGTATCTAAGTTAACTTATACTGATCTCACTCTCCGATGGAGATTCTGTTTGTATGTTTCAGAAGGCAGAGAGAGAACTATGGATCCTCCAACCCTACCAACAAACCACAGGCTGATAGCTGACATCCGGGCAAGAGATGAACCACAGCAGATATTCCATGAAGGATCCCGATAGACTTCATTTTATTCTTGGCCTCAGATTCTAGCTGCATAAGGAACCATGGTTTCAACTGGTAGCAATATCTTCCTGTTTTAGCACCTTAGCTGTCAGATATAAGCCTAGCTGTACAGAAAGACCAAACTAGAAATTTGGCCTGGAGAGGTGTAGTTTTATCTCTGTGACAGAATGTCAGATTTATCACCATGATATCATGTATGTGGTATGTTCCAGACCTTCTCAGGATCTTCACTGAAGCAGAGCGAGTAAGAGCTGTGATGATCACAATTCTGAGTTTTCAAAATATTTATATATTAATTTGCAAGGATAGAGGGGGGATGGGTGCACCAGAGCCTCTTGTCCCTAACAAATGAACTTCAGATGCATGCACCACATTGCACATCTGGCTATATGTGTGTACTGAGGAATCAAACCTAGTCCACAAGGCTTTCAAGCTATCACCTTTAATTGCTGAGACATGTCTCCAGGCCTATTCTATTTTTTTAAATAAGATTCTCATATATTGACATAATAAAGACACCATGGGATGGCATGATCAAAAATAGAGCTGTTTTATGCATGCCTCTTTGCTCTTATCTATTGAGGAGACAGCTTTAAAATATGTACCAGGACTTTGATCTACTGAGAATTCACAAGTCCATGGGATTGTTTAAATTCTTCCTTTCCGATTTGTATCCCTTTTATGCTGTTCACCTGTCTTATCGCTTGGGCTAGAACTTCAATCACTATGTTAAAGAGCAGTGGTGAGAGTGAACACCCCTGTCTTGTTCCTGAGTTAAATGGGAACTCCTTGAGTTAATCTCCATTGAGATTGATTCGTGCTTTAGGAGATATGTATATTGATTTTATCATGTTGACGTATAGGCCATCTATGCCTATTCTTTCCAGGGTTTTGAACATGAAGTGGTGTTGAATTTTGTCAAAAGCCTTCTCAGCATCAATTGAGATGACCATGTGGTTTTTACAATTGAGTTTGTCAATGTGGTGAATTATATTTATCGACCTGCTTATGTTGAACTATCCCTGCATCCCTGAGATGAAGCTGACTTGGTCAGGGTGAATTATAGACTTGATGTGGGTTTGTATTCAGTCTGCTAGGACTTTCTTTAGAATTTTTGCATCCAAGTTCATCAAGGTTATGGGCCTGTAGTTTTCTTTCTTTGTTACATCCTTGCCCGTTTTGGGAATTAGGGCGATGGTAGCTTCATAAAAGGAGTTTGGGAGCCTACCCTATTTTTCTATGTCCCTGACAAGCTTCAAAAAGAGAGGTTTCAGTTTTATGGTGAAGGTTTGGTAGAATTCAGCTGAGAAACCATCTGGACCTGGGCTTTTCCATTTCGGAAGGTTCTTGATTACCAATTCAATCTCTGTGATTGTTATCAGATTGTTTAGGGTCTTTATCTGCACTGGTCTGAGCTTTGGAAGTTGGTAGGTGTCCAGGAATTTATCCATTTCTTCCAGGTTCTCTAATTTTGTAGAGTAGAGGTTTTGGAAGTATGACCTGATGATACATCCAATCTCTTGAGGATCTGTTGTGATCTCACCCTTTTCATTTTTTTATTTTGTTAATTTGGGCCTTCTCAGTTTTTCGTTTGATTAAGTTGACCAGGGGTTTGTCGATCCTATTGACTTTTTCAAAGAACCAACTCTTTGATTTGTCTATTTTTCAATTGTTTTCTTTGTTTCCAAGTCATTAATCACAGCTCTGATCTTAATTATTTCCTTGTGTCTCAAGCTCCTAGGGTTGGATTTTTCCATTTGTTCTAATGACCTTAGGTATGAGGATATTTGGTTGATTTGAGACCTCTCTTTCTTTGTTATGAAGGCATTTAGTGCAATGAATTTCCCCCTTAGAACTGCCTTCAGGTGTCCCACAATTCTGAAAGGTTGTGTCCTCATTATCATTTGTTTCTAGAAGGTTCTGGATTTCCTGTCTGATTTCTTGTTTGACCCATTCATTGTTCAGGATCGAGTTGTTCAGTCGCCAGTATCTGTTGAAATTTTTGGATCCTCTCCCATTGTTAAATTCTAGCTTTAATGTGTTGTGGTCTGATATGATGCAGGGGATTACATTGATCTCAATTTGCTGAGGGATGATTTTTGGCCCAATATATGGTCAATTTTGGAAAAAGTTCCATGCGCTGCTGAGAAGAATGTGTAATCTTTGTCCTTGTGGTGGAATGTTCTATAAATGTGTGTTAGCCCTAGCTTTTCTATGGTGCCATTTAGCAGCTTGATTTCCCTGTTTGTCTGTTGATGACATGATCTTATACATATCATATCCAAAGAACAGTATCAGCAAACTCCTGAAGGTGATCAATGCCTTCAGGAGAGTGGCAGGATACAAAATTAATACACAAAAATCAGTAGCCTTTCTATATACAGAAGAAAAACACTTGGAAAAAGACATCAGAGAAACCGTTCCTTCCTCTATATCCTCAAACAAAATGAAATACCTGGGAATATCACTAACCAAGGCAGTGAAAGACTTATATAAGGAAAATATTGAAACACTCAAGAGGGAAATAGAGGAGGATGTGACAAGATGGAAAGACATTCCATGCTCATGGATAGGGATAATCAATATAATAAAAATGGCAATCCTGCCAAAAGGAATCTACATATTCAATGCAATGCCAATAAATATCCCAATCTCCTTCTTCATAGACATAGATAAAATCTCTAAATTTATTTGGAAGGGAAAGAGACCTCAAATAGCTAAAACTATCCTAAGTAAAAAAAAAAAATTATGCAGGATGTATCACCATACCTGACTTTAAAACATACTACAAAGCCATGGTAACTAAAACAGAATGGTGTTGGCAGAAAAACAGACAGTTTGACCAGTGGAATAGAATTAACAACCCAGCCTTTAATGCAAGTGACTTCAGCTTCTTAGTCTTTGACAAGGGTACCAACAATGTAAGCTGGGCTAAAGATAGCATACTCAACAAATGGTGCTGGACAGATTGGATAAACACATGTAAAAAAGTGAAAAATAGACTCACTCCTTTCACCATGCATAAAGATCAACTCCAAATGGATCAGAGACCTCAATAATAACAATACAACACTAAAACACCCTGGAAGAAAAAAATAGGAGGAACCCTACATGAGATAGGAATAGGGAATAAGTTCCAGAGAAAATCTCCAGTAGCCCAGGAAGTGCAACAGTCACTTAACAAATGGAACCTGATCAGACTCAAAAGCTTCTGTACAGACAAAAATATCGTTCTCAGAGTCAATAGACCCCCTTCAAACTGGAAGATGTTTTTTTGCCAGCTACACTCAGACAGAGGCCTAATTTCCAGAACCTACAGAGAACTCAAAAAAAAAAAATAATAACAAAAAAGCAAACTGCCCCCTCACAAAATGGGGCACTGAACTCAACAGAGAATTCACAGAGGAGGAAACACAAATAGCCTTTTCTCACCTGAGGAAGTTCTCAGCATCCTTACACATCAGGGAAATGCAAATCAAAACCACAATGAGATACCATCTTTCCCCAGTCAGAATGGCAATAATAATAATAATAATAATAATAAAAACAATAGTTGTTGGCAAGGATGCAGGGAAAAAGGAACCCTCATTCACTGCTGGTGGGATTGCAAACTTGTTCAACAATTATGGAAAGCAGTATGGAGAATTCTGAACAGAATGGACATAGAACTACCAGTGGAATCAGCTATCCCTCTACTACGCATCTACCCAAAAGATGTCACATCTTGACATAGAAACATGTGTACAACTATATTTATAGCAGCTCAATTCATATTGCCAAGTATTAGAATCAACCCAAATACCCATCCATGGAGGAATGGACAGCAAAACTGTGGTATATTTACATGATGGAATTTTATTCAGCTGAAAGGAAAAATAAGATATCGAAATTTAGGAAAAAATGGTTTGACTTTGAGCAGATCTTAATAAGTGAACACTCAAAAGAACAGAGAGTCGAACACTGCATATCCTCCCTCATATGTGGTCCTTAACCAGGATAACTGTAAACTCTATGCAGACTAGTAGAAAGAAGTGAGGGGTTATGAATGAGGGATAAGGGATGGGTAAGGGAAATGGCTTAAGCATGAGGCTGAATCATAGTAGGTTCAAAAACATAAAATCCTCATGAGCATACAGTAACCTATTGGGAAAGTAGTGGGTGTCTACTGGCAAGAGGGGCCATGAGTGGTAGGGGAGAAAGTCTAAGCCTGTGAATAATTAGATCAGTCAGACAACCCCTGGTTTCAACCACTGGTTCTTTCCCTCAGTGAGTTGTTGAACAAAGTGACTCATGAGGTTCCAACAACAAGACAGAATTCTGTCAAAGCTGTTGAGTGCCCTCCCTAGGCCTGAGGCAAAACCCTGTTGCTGAAGAAACCACAGAATGCCATAGACCAGCATTGAGAGACCCTTCCAAGTCCAGATGGGTATCGATCCCCCAGAAGGCAGTTAGTGTAGTGCTATAAGGCGCTTCACAGGCTGCCAGGGGAAACTGATCAAGAACAGCTGGAGTAAACAGAGACCACTGACATGAAACACATTTTGCAGCCATGAGTAAGCTGACCACACCTCCTACTGGGAGAGAATAGCAAACCATGAAAGGAGCTCTTGTCCAATGGAGGAGCCTGGGTCTGGGGGAGACAATGAACAGCTTTCAAATTCAGCCAAATTTTCCACTTAGTGAGGGGGAGCCCTTGACTGGAACTTGGGATTCAGGGCAATAGGCACCAGATCCTGTACTCTTGGGCTCCCAAGAAAAGATGCACTATGGGAGCGATTTACAGGGAGGCTACTAAAAATAGAATCTAGGTAATCCAGAATTGAGTATATTTGTTAACCTACACTGATCTCACTCTCCATGGAGATTGTGTTTGTATTTTTCAGGATGCAGCGAGAGAGCTGGGGCCCATCTTACCCTACCAACCGACCGTAGGCCGATAGCTGAGATTCCGGCAAGAGAGGAGTCACCACAGTCATATCGTGGAGGATCCAAATGGAACCCCTCAGAGAATGACGGGATGAACAAGGGGCCCACAGCCACAGCCATTAAATCAACACAGGATAAGCCAGTGAGACAGAAACCAACAATTTTCAACACAAAGACCCCTAAGCTCACAACATTAAAGCAGCCTTAATACTCATCCACCACGACTCAGGGAACTGAGAAGAAGAGGGGGCAAAAGACTGTGAGAGCCATGGTGGGGGAGATTATCAGAGGCATGGCACCCCTCAGTAACAACACACTTGGGCCAGGAGAACTGGACTGAGTACTAGGCTATCCATGGTCCCCTGTCACAAGGACTGATCCAGACAACCCATGGAGGAGGATTTCCAGCTGATTGGGGATTGGGGAGGGGGGAGGCGGGCATCTGGGAATTGGGGATAACAACTCATTGTTTGCCCACTAAATAATGTAACTCATTATGGACAATAAAAAAAGATGTAAATAAATAAATAAATAAGAAAAAAAATACATTCTCTTCAAGACTCATTGGTGTCAGAGGTGAACTTATTTTTTTTTCCCATGGACATTTTCTTTAATAAGTCTTTCTGAATTTAATCAGTATGCTTAAAATATCTATAGCTATTACAGGTTGTTGGTACATAGCTAGAATTGCCACCTCAAACTCACAATTCAGAGACCTAACACAACCTCTAAGGAAGTAGTGTAATGAGCAAAAGAGCCATTCCCACAGCAAGGCAGATATTCTAGGGAAGGAAAATGGAGAGAGACACCAAAGGTGCCCCGAATAGTACAAAACACAAAGCCAGAGACTCTTAAGACTCTAAAAATTATGCAAGTTTTAACCTCACCCACCATGACTCAGGAAAATTTGTCGAAGAGTTGGCGAAAAGAATGTAAGAGCAATGGTGGGAGAGACAATCTAATGCATAAAGGGGTATATCGTCCTGGTTATAAGAAGTTTTCTCCAATAACTTATGATCCTGAGCATATTGTTATGTTGATATACACACAAGCACACACTCTCTCTCTCTCTCTCTCTCTCTCTCTATATATATATATATATATATATATATATATATATACAAATAAAATGTTATAAAATAATTTAGAATTGTTAATTTTTGATGACTTAATGCTTTTAACTGTGTGTCACTAGATCATTGGGATCTTAAAAGTTATCCATTTCATTAGTGAAGAAAACGAGATAGGGATAAAATTGAACCTAGTTTTTGACCCTATTCATAGAACATGCTCTCTGGTTATTTTACCTACTAAAGAAATAACAGTATATGTTCATTTTTGTTCAAATAGAACTTAGCCTTTACAAGCATCTATGATATCTTGTTGCATTACATTTTGTGAGTTTAAATTTCTTTTGGTAATATTTATTCATCTTTTAGTATTTTTTAATAATTTACTTATATATTATATAACTTATATATAATTAATAATAATCACAAATATATAATTTACTTATATATTATATATTGTAATGTGTAATCTAATATATAACTAATATTTTACTAATATTTTTCTATTATATATTTCTACTATTAAAATCTCTTAATTTTGATATTTAGAAAATAATACTATTATTATAAATGCCTTGAAGGAGTGGGTGAAATCAAATTAGTTCCTATCCCTTTTCTAACCCATGTAATTGAATATATGTGAATTTTCATTTTGTTGTATAAATCTAACTTAATTTTAAATTCATTGTAGCAACTTGACTTACAAGAGGAAAAATCATAGAATATTTTAAAGTCCTATTGCTGTGGAAATTAATGCAAATTCCTATGGAAATGCAGACACAGCTTTCCCTTGATCAGTAATGATTCATACTTTCATGTGGACTACAGGCTAGATTTCACCCTCAATTTTTAAGGCCTCTCCAGTGTACTCATTTTATAAAGTGTAGTGATGACTTTCATAGGATTAATCCTTGTGTTAATTGAATGCTTCAAATGGTTTTAGGACTTTTAAGCAATGGATTTCACTATTGAGATGAAATCCATTCATTTTTCTCCATGAGAGTGAAGGAAGGAGGGAGGAGAGTTTACAAGGGCTGAGAATTGAAACAAACTATAATAATTATATGTTTTTATATTATATAAATATATAGGTTTATATATATATATTTATAGTTTTATACATTTATTATATACACATACAAGTCTTGAAGAAACCTTACTCCAATGAAGGACAATGCCAGGTGCAATAAGGTTTTCACAAGACCTTAGTATAAAATACACACCAGTTTTAGTAGACCTTGAGACTTAATTTTCCCTCTAAATTAAACTCATGGCCATGAACATTAATGTAATGTGAGTGAATGAAATAGCCAACTACCAAGTGGGAAATCATTTGTTCTGAATATCTTTTCTTGAGTGATTTTCAGAAAAGAGTCACTGTGATAGAATTTTTCTCTTTCCTCACTAGGGAAGGAAAAGAAAGTAAAAGCTTTCAAAATTATCATATTAAAACACATATGGCATAAGACCTCTTTTTACTTACCAAAAATAATTCTTTTGACAGGAGCAAGAAAGGGGCTGGAATCTGGGATGGCAAGTAGACATGTCATTTTTAAGTTCCATTGCAATGATTGATTTCATAAAAGCAGTGAGCTGTTTAAACATGAGATTCCCATTCACTTATCTCCACGTCTTCTCAAGCAGATGGCACCCAGCGAACCACATGTCATCAATCATGTGTGTCTTGCCCGGCACTTTCCCTGCCCCGCTTTTTTGGGGGTCTTTCAGTGCCATTTACAACAGTGGCAGCTCCAGAGATCATTTGCTAAAGCCGTCATCTGCATAAACTTGGCTTCTTCCACCAGTTGGCCCACATTTCAGTCTCTCTTTAAGAGAAGTAAGGCACAGAGAGTCTTGTTCTCATGTTCAGATCACTGCAGGAATGCTTTAAAACGGGGTGTGCAGAGAGGACAGCCTGGATAGAACACATCCTCCATTTACAGGAGAGTTTGTTGGAATGAGGTGTTTTTCACAATAAAGAGAAAAATAAAGACTTTGGACAGTCCTAGCATTAAAGAAAGCCTGATTCAATCCCTACTTCATTTCCAAAAAAATAAAATAAAATAATAAAATAAAATAAAGATGTGTTAGGAATATAGCTCAGCGGTAGGCAATGTGTTGGCGTGTCATGGTACCTGGTTTCAGTCCCCATCTCCTCACTGAAAACTATAAAATTAGATATTGTGGAACATCTATTTGTGGTCCAAGGTCATAATCAATAAACTCTTGCATTCAGGAGCATCTCCAGGATTTGACAATTTGTACCAATTAAGTTCAAATATGTCATGAAGTGGCCTATCTGACAGTGTCTTGTCAGTCAGTGTGACAATAAGTTGCTTCTATTGCATGAATTATAGACATGATCTGTCCCCAAAGGGCCCCAAAGGGCACTTGTAACCACGTATTAGAAGGACTTTCATTTAAAAGAGAGAAGAATTAACTCTCACTGAGTTAATAAGTTTACATACTTGATTGCTGTTACTTTGCACTAATAAACCTCTAAACCTAAACAGACGAGATGCTGTTTTGTAGCGTTAGTGCACTAAGTTGATAAATTTCTGATTGCATAATTCTAACCATCTTGCCTGGAGAAGAGGAGATATGAGGTCTTTTTCAATGCAGTTAACAACAAAAGTAGATATTATGTATCAGTTACTTTCTCATTGCTGGGACAAAAAGAGCAGACACAGCTAAAGGAAGAGAAGGGTTTAATTCAGCTTACAGATCCAGAGGGTAGAGGTACAGTTAGGAAAGCACAGAAGAAGCATAACAGCAGGATTTTCTCATCACATCAGCAAAGGGAAGCAGAGTAACTGAGAGCCAAAGGCGCACCCACCAGGGATACTCTTTTCCTGCAAGGCTCAACCTCCTAGGGATTCCTTCACCTTCCCAAACAGCACCATCAACTGGAGGTTGTGGTTCAAGTGCAGGAGTCTATGGAAACATTTCATCTAAACCATCATATACAGTCTTTGGCTGTAGCAAGATGCTTTGTACCTCCCGTTTTATTTCTACATGATTCAGATAATAGATTTCATTTGGAAGAATGTTGAGTTGTTCATTTTGCAGGCAAGAAAAGTATTATTTCTTCCTTACCCATTGGAAGGCTCATGGTTAAGTCCCCTATAGAAAATAACCTATTAGCAAGAGAAAAGCACATACATTTATTAATTAAGTTTATGTGCAACGAGAGGCTTCAGGAATAAAGACACAGAAGGCAGGGAAGTCTGTCAAATCTGTTCCCATTTTATGGATAGTCATGCAGAAGTATGTTTGGGGGATAGTGGAGATTATTTAATAGTTATAACACAGAGAGTTTGTGGAAGCCTTTTGTCAGAATCTTCCAGCCATATGGAGGTGACATATTTCCCTTCAGAGCGGTGGGCAAGTCAAGGTTACATGATAATCTTCACAAGGAGGAAGAGAGAGAATTTCAGAAATGACAAAGGCTTAATGCTCCTGTTTTTCTTTTAGTGGTGATGATATAATGTCTAGATGGGTTTGGTTAAAAGAAACTATAGGAAGTTGGAAAGGGAATTATTTATTTATTTATTTATTATTTGGCTGATATCCTGTCTTCTTCCTAAAGAGCTTATTTAAATTCTTAGATTGTTACGTATTGTGCCATGGAAGTAAATTTCACAAAGTTCACCCAGATTTTTAGGTAGAGAACCTTGCATGACGCTTTCAAACCCTCAGTAGACATGCTCATGACTTGTAGCCCCTCCCAATGATTAATTGACATTTACAGAACACTCAACACTTTGACAAAGGCTGAACTCGCCTTTTTTCCTTCCCTTCCTGTATAAGAAAAAAAAATGAAGCTTTTAGTGGTGATGATGTGATGTCCATATGGGTTTGGTTAAAAGAAACCATAGGAAATCTTGTAACTTGCAATCAGAACATTTAATGCCCACCTATTATTTCAAGCCCCAGGGGGATAAAATGATCATCTGCATCTCTTCTGAAGTGTGAAATAAGAGATGTGTCTTTGGCAGTGTTTAGGTTTCTAGCCACATGAAGGATTGCAAACATTTTTGTTCCAAAGTAAAATGAGAAGATGGTGTGATTTCAGAATACTCCAGTTTGGGGAAAATAATCTGAAAATAGCATTTCTCCCTTAGGTTGTTCATGTTCCCTAGAGGGCCATTTACTTTTTGTTTACTTGTTTACTTCCATTCTTTTATGTATTTCAGGGATAGCCATATGTAAAACATTTAAGAAGAATACAAATATTTTCCTGTATATTCCCAATATTTCAAGTGAAGTGAGACAGAGATTAGTGGACATAACCGTAGGGGATAGATTTCTTAACAAGACAGCCCTGGAAACCATAAAGATGGACCATGTATTGAAGGCAAACTGTGGAGTTAGGCAGTGCAATGTCCAAGCTAGAATTCCCATGTGACTTATCCTTGGCAGAAATGATCTTTTATATAAAAGCCACAAAACACATTTTTGACAAGCCATCTTAAAGATTTGTGGGGCCAGCAAGAAGGAATTTGACATGAAACGGAAATAGGCATGACCTGAGTGTCTCACCTGAGCGTCATCACTACTCAAAGATCAAAGAGCACAGCCAACAGACATGGTGTCTTCACTGTCATGAAATACACCCTCTCCCAGGGGACTTTAAGACACTCTGTTTCCCAGGAATTCAGCACTCTGTGCTGGTATGTTGTACAGTGCTCACAGCCCGGAAGCTAGTGATATTCTAACCCTGGCATTTTTTAGCTTATCAAGAATTTGCATTATGTACATAATATATTTTGACCATTAGCTCCTTCCATTATCTTTTGTCTTGCCATCCCCGTTCCTCACCTGGCTCACACTGGACCCCTTCTTTCCAAATATCGCCTCTTTTCTTTTTATGTCTGATTTTCATTTTTTGCCCTCCTCCATCATCTCTGATGGGATGTTGATGAACCCCATAGTGTGCTAGTTTTGCACAGGTAATCACAGCTTCTAAGAGATCATAAATGCAAAGGACTTGTCACACGTGAAAAACAGCATTTCAAAGCACTCTTCTCTGACCTCTGCTTTGTTCACTCACTCTGCCTCCTCTACCATGGTAGTCATTGCACCTTGCAGGGCATGATAGAGAGGTCTCATTGAGTACCAGGCACTCAACAGTCACTTATTCTCTGTACTTGATGAGCTGTGAGTCTTACCAACAGTGACCGCCATCTGCAAACAGCAGCTTCTCTGACTGAAGGTGAGGAAAGCACTATGAGCCCGGCCATAAATATGGAGAGGAGAATTTGATGGTTAAAACACATTCATGTATCAAACCACAACAGCAGTTTCCCCCCTAAGACTCTATGGCCTACATGTTTCTGCCACTGAAAGAAAGTTTATGGATTTCATCTAGTTTTTCAGGACTAGGAATGAATTCCCGGCTGTGGACTCAGATCCAAGCAGTTGGCTACCCCATAACCACTATTGCACCAGGGGAAGGATTGTGACTGGCTGGCCATTTATATAGCTTATTGGGTTCACTTCTGGGTACATCTTTTGTTGACTTTCTTTTTTCTATGGCTCCTTGTGTAGAACTTTCCAGCTCTATAATATCTATCCGGTAAAGAGGAGATTTCCAGTTCAGTTCCTCTTGATTTATCAGTGAATAGTCACCATCCATGTTGTGTCTTCAATGATAGGGTCTTATATTCTAGTTCGGGTGGGCTACCTTGAACACTGGCAAGAGATTGTATTGTTTGGGGGGTCTCAGGAGCCTCCCTGAACGACTCTGACATTTCTTACTGGCTGATTTACTTAGGAAAATTCTGTTGTCTCCTATTCTCTATCCATGTCCTCAGTGATCTAAATATTGTAAAAGGTATGGTTTAATCATTAAGGTAAGGAAGCAATGATGGACCTTATTGTGTGCATACGTTTTTAATATTCTTGAGGCATACAATGAAAAGAATTTGCTTCAATGATGTAAGATGTAACCTAACTCCAACTTCCTCCCTTCCTAAGTATGTTTTTGGAATTGCTTTATGCATCCCGCATTAAAAAATGTGTAGAGGGTATGGTACAGCATGCATGCACGTACACACACACACACACAAAAAAAACATTTATTAGTCTTCCTCAATGACTAACTGATTTTTATTTCTTCCTGATTAAAAAAAAAACACACCTGTATTATATGGTGTTCACAAAATAAAACTTCCAACTCTAACATTGTAAGTCGGCACCTCTAACATTGAATCCTCATTTAATTAATGCAATGTTTTTGTATTTATTTTTGTTGGGTTGGTTTTTTTTTTCTTTAAATTTCAGAGAGATCTATCTCATTGTGGAAACCTGCCTATATCTGGAATGTGCCTTTTTCTTATTTCCCTGTTAAATCCACCTGTGTTTTTATGCTCAGATAAAATTTCAACTTATATCTTTCCATTTATTTCTACTTTAAATAATCTTGCTTTTTCTGAAAAGGCAGTGTACTTTATCTGAACTTCTTTATGGCATTTGTCACTTTCAACCCTGCATAATAGTATTTTTTTACAGAACACAAAAAGATATTATTTATATGCCTTATTTTCTGTTCTCTTTCTAGATAATAAGTTCAGCAAGGCTCATGTCTAAATTTGTAACTGTATCTAACATAGAAGCAAGGCATTTGCTTTGCACTTAGAAAGAATGCAGGAGATATGTTTAATAAAGAATGAAAGAAGATTAAAGTTAAACATGGCAAAACTGGCAGGGAGCAGTCTTTGCTATTCTCAAAAGTCACAGAGAAAATATGAACAAGAGATAAAAGTATAAAAATTCAGTTTAGTAAATGTCAGGACTTAAGAATATCATTGGGAATAAATAGTAATTCGCCAAATTTCCCAGATGACCATTTAACCTACTGAAGGGTGATAAGTATTTCGAGAAAAATGAGGGTACTCTGCTCAGAATTGAGCCTGACCTGGACTTTGACAAGTTTCTCAATTTCCCTAGGGAGTGCAGCTATGTGTTCGTTGAACATACAGGTATATAATTTGATTATTTAAGAAAGAAACTCTTAATGAATCATTTTGAGTTTTTATTATCTTTTAATTTTAGGGTAAGTTAACCTTTCTAAAAATGTCACAATTGTACATGAAATATTAAATTTTCAGTGGACCCTTTCACCTAAACCACAAAATCCAAGACATTTTATAGAAATATCACAATGTTTATTGTGCCATGACTGATCCAGGTCCATGCTTGACTGCCACTCATATATAGAGTAACAATGGTGACCATGCCTATCCATCATGCCTAGTGTTAATTTAATCGAGAGCATGGCCTAAATTGTCTCCTTGCATTGCTCCTTTTCCATCGAGTAGTTTCTGTCATCTTACCTTGGATGGATGAGAGGGTCTAAGCTGAAGGAAGAGTCTGTGGTCTTTCCCACATGTTCAACATCATGGAAGATGCCTTTCCAATGACTGTCATTTATCTACCATTTGTACCTACCTAATATATATTTCTAGATTATTTTCATAGTGTTGTAGTCAGCGTTCTCTGTTGCTGTGCAGAAAGAACCCAAGCAAAAGCAGCTTGTGGAGGAATGGGTTTGTTTGGCTTATGGACTCAAGGGGAGATTTTATCCTGGCAGGGAAAATGATGGCATGAGCAGAGGGGTGGACATCACCTCTGCCACAGCACTGGAAACAGCGGCAGGAAGCTGTGCCAAATACTGGCAAGGGGAAGTTGGCTTATAACTCCATAAACTCACCCCCAACAACACAGCTCCAGCAAAGCAGAATCTCTCAATGTTCTGGAACTCAGATTTAGGATATACTGGCTGGCATGTGTAACTCTGGGACCCTCCTCTATCCACCTCCCCAGTGCAGGGATTGCAATCAAGACATTATACCCATCAGTTTAGCATGGATTCTGGGTATAAAACTCATTTTTTCATGTTTTGATATAAACCACTGCTCACTGAGACATCTCTCTATTTTACAGCTTTCATAAAAGAGATGAGAAAATAGAATTACATGTCATAACAAAAGGGAGCAAACATAGTCAAGTTTATTCAGTATCACTTAAAGTTTTGAAATTAAGGTCTTGAAAGATACCTCAATGATTAAAGATGCTTGCTCACTTCATGACCAGGGTTCAGTTTCCCAGTACCTACATAGAGCCAGTGCAAAGAGCAGAGCATGCCTCTGGCATTTCTTTGCAGTGGCAGGAGACCCTGGCATGCCATTGCTCCCCCTCTCTCTTTTTCTCTCTCTCCTCGCAAATTCACACACACACACACACACACACATTTACTACATTATGTGTGTAAATAAATTTATCTTATTTCAAGTGTCTTGTATTTATGACTTTGGATTTTAATTCATAAGATACCATAAATAAAAATGTGTAACTTTGGTTGGTAAAATGTACCAACATTATTTTGAGTGGTATTATCTTTTATTGGTATTAAGTATAAGTGATTTCTGGCAGAATACTATTTATGTCTTGCTTCTAATTAAAATCCAGAAAAGATGTAACTCAGTAGTGGATTAAACTTGATGATATACTTTTATAAAGTTCTGTGATTAGAATAAGAATTAAATATCTGCAAAGAAGCTAATTAAATCTTCAGCATCCACTTTTATATTTTCTTCAATAGCCTTTAAAATTATTTCATTTCAAAGGCTGTTAGAAACTATTTTTATTTGTGTAAATTTGATGGAAATGGCTGCATGAGCAAGGGTGTGGCTGGATCTTTTAGAATCTTTGTTCTTTGTTGTTTCTCGCACTCACGAACATATGAGAAGATGGAACAGCCATCCCCCACTCCTAATAAGTGTGTGCAAAGGGATGGGGCATAGTTATCGAATGCCCTTACATCTACCAACATAGTCACTTAATGCAGGAAACTTTGGTCTTGACTAATTGGTAAATTTGGGAAAAATAAATCACGCATGCTTAGCTCATCCCCTCTTTCTTGCTAGTTTATCTTTTTCAGCTTTCAAATCGGATGTTGGTAAATCTGTGGTTGGTTATTAGGAGACAATAGGAATTTACTTGTTTCAGTTGGAAGGAGATTGTTCAGCTAGGACCCCATCCTCCTACCTGTACCCTGTCACTATTAGACAAGGAATAACCTAGAAGGAGAAAAAGGAGGGGAAGGAGAAAGAAGGGGGTGGATAGTAAGGTTCTCAAGTGGAACAGAACAGATATAATGAATTTGTAGTAAAAAGGGGATTTATTGGATCCGTTTATAACAGAGAAGTTTTGCAGTCCAACAATAGCTGACCAGACTTGAGCCTCTAGGGACGGGTAGCTTCTCAGCAGTCCCAATATGGCATCGAAGAGTCACGGGTCTTCAGTGCATGTTGCAAGGATGATGAAACAATTTCACTGGCGACAACATATGAGCCCAACAGTGTAGATGTGCTGACCAGTGAGTATCCAGTTCAGCCAGGTAAAAAGCAGGCATTAGGTAAGCAGCTTGGGAAGCCAGGTGAAGAGGGCATGTGTTCTCTGGGAGCTCTTTATTTATATTCCCCACAACCAGATGGGCTTGGTTTGGGGGGAGAGAATATGGAATTTTCCCTCAACTAATCTTCCCTGGATAATAGATCATAATCTGATCAGATTGGCAACAAAATTTAACCATCATATTAGAGACTATGTAGGAAGGGGGTAGGAGAATAGAAAGAAGACAGGAGAGCAGGAAGGATGTGAGAAGGAGAGGAAAAGAAGAGGAAGAAGGATGCTAGTTCTGAGGAAGCAGAGGGAGGATGGTGAGCAGGGGGAGGAGGGGACTAGCTACAACGCAGAGTGGAGAAGTCTGGGGGCGAGGGTAGAAGAGGAGGGGATCCTGGAAGGTTGAAGGTACAATGCCCTCTTTGAATACTCAAACTTCAGCTATAGTTTTGTTCTGGAAGGTTGTGGAAGGTTTAGAAGGTGTAGCCTTGCTGGAACAAGCATGCCACTCGCTGTGAGCCTACAGATTTATATTTCAGTCCCCTTTGACATTTCTCTTCCTCCTAAGTGTCAGGGTGACAAGCTACCACACTCTGTTCTCCCAGACTGCCCCACCATGATGGCCTCTGCTTCCTGGATCTGGAAGCTGACCTAAGTCTTTTCCCCTCCATAAATTGTGTTACACGAAACAATGTTTCCTGAGAGGATATGAATTCCAGTCTATTCCCAGTCGATAAGGCTCAGATGACAAGCCCAGCATGATCGCACCAAAACCAGATTGGTGAACGGATGGGTTTTATGGAGGTTACTTACAGAGCAGGGTGTGAGGCCTTGCCTACAGGAGTATGTGTGACCCAAAGGCAGCTGCATCACTGAAAAGCCTCCCAGCAGAGGTGACAATTTCCAGAAGTGACATCTCTGGAGCACACTGGAATACTGGCAGGCTACTCAACAGGGTGGAGCTGAGCAAGGCAGAACAGAGCAGACTGGAGTGTCTCCAGAACACATGACCTGCAGGTGCTTAGTTGGTAGAGTCTCTCCCCAAGCAATTGTTTACCTTTTACATAACCTCAGGGATGAGATCTTGCAACCTTTTTCCTAGACTTGTTCACTTCCTGACTCCTCCTCTCAGGAGAAAATGTTTCAATTCAGAGAAAATTGCTACCCAACATTGGTCAGAATGTGCCCATTCACAGTTGTTGATCACTCCTTTAACTTTGGGGAAAGGGTGTGGGTGTGACATTTTAAATTTTAGCTCTCCCAGACTTGCTGACACCTTGGTACTCTCCTCCCTACTGCAGAAATATTTCAATGCTGGGAAATTTTCTGCATAAAAAATTGCTTCTGGTTGGGTGTTCTTTAGCAGCCTTGATAAAGTAACTGATACAAGTTGGGAAGGTAAAGAGAGGAGGAATTTGTTTGAGAAGGAAGAGGAGGGAGACCAGGGAAAGGAGGAAGACAGAGAAGACAAGGAAGAAAAGAAGGAAAGAGGAAGGAGAGGGGGAGGAGGATAAGGAAGACAAAGAGTGAAGGGATTAGACTGTTTCTTATAGCTGAAAAGAAGAAAAGTTTGTATTATTGTCCTTTTGGCAGAAGGCGTTGTGAGATTTTCAAAATTTTCTTTGTTGGGCTGGAGAGATGGCTCAGTGGTTAAGGCACTTGCCTCTAGTGCTTAAGGCCCCAGGTTCAATTCCCCAGGTCCTCCCACATAGGCCAGACCCACAAGGTGGTGGCCCTGGTTCTCTCTCTCTCTCTCTCTCTCTCTCTCTCTCTCTCTCTCTCTCTCTCTCTCTCTCTCTCTCTTTCCTTGAAAATGAATAAATAAATATTTAAAAAATTTTTTTCTTTGTTTCTAAATTATATTACACAGATCTATGAAAGTATTAGTTGTATTCTTAAATATAAAAATGAGGAAAGATAAGTACTCTAGTTTTACTTGATGCTATTTCATGGATTTAACAACCTGAGGTTTATTTTACTTAGTTTCAAGTGTTACCATCTTATCCACAATAACTGGATGTTCTCACTTGAATATGTCTTGAGTAGTAATTAACAGAAAGAAATGTTGAAATGTTTTCTTACATCTGACATTTGGGATGACCAAGTCTAAGAATTTAGGTAACTTGGCTAAGGTTATTAAGCAGAAGACATTAAAAAAGTATTTGAAGACAGATTTGTGTTAATACAGAGAGGTCTTTTACTCTACCCGGCTTCTTGTCTGGAGAGACTGTATATCACAGCTCAGTGAAATAACAAAAGAATAGTGGGAAATATATCAATGCTGAATATGCTTTTATTATTCAGTTAGTTTTCTTTTATTACATAGTTAATTTTTAATATATATTCATGTGTAAACAAGGTTTTCTGGAAGATAACCTTCACAAGAATAAATTTTGTTGCATTTTAAAGCATTTGGATAGCTCTAAAATAGGCCCTAAGATAAACAATAATTTTCAGTTTGTATAGCAATGATAAATCGTCTCTACTGAACAAGAGGAAGCGTTCCTCAAAGCTGAACATAAGAGTTAGATGTGTTTCCTTGGAGTCATTGCTTTTCTGAAATGGAACCAGTGTTATTGGTCAAGACACTCTTTTTAATATTAAAGTCATTCTTTCCCTTTTAAATAGTACCAGAGATCATGCCTACAGAATAGAATTCAATATACTAAGAGAGGTTATTTTAGAAGACTTCTTTTGGTGAGCATCTAGAAGATAAACTGGAAGAGGGAATATGACCCCATATTGAGCAGTTTCATAAGGTGCTGTATAGCTAATCTGGCACCTGTGGGGCTTGCTTCATAGAAGCCTAGAGCCGTTGTCATGAATCTGTGCTGCAATGATGCTGTTCTGGGCTCTTTGTTCTGTGTGCTGGGAGCTTGAGCTTCTCACTTGACACCAATGAATGAAGTTTGTCTTAGAAAGTACAAAGTGAACAACCATGTGACCCAGCCATCATCCCAAAGGACTCCATAACCTCCCACAGAGTACTGGCTATCCATGCTCATGGCTCCTCTATTCACAATAGCTAGACAATGGAATCATCGAGATGTCCATCAGTTGACTGGATAATGAACACGTAGTTCGTATGCACAATGGGGTTTTAGCTTTGCTGTAAAGAAAATGAAGTTATGAACTGTGCAGAAACATACAGAGAATGAATTATACTAAGTGTGGCAACTCAAACTCAGAAAAGCAGAAATCTCATGTTCTCTCTCATATGTGGATCCTTACATTTATTAGAATGTATTTATCTAGTTGTGAATGTGAAACACACAGAAAGAGAATGAGAGAGAGAGAGAGAGAGAGAGAGAGAGAGAGAGAGAGAGAGAGAGAGAGAGAGAGAGAGAGAGAGAGAATGGGCATGCCTGGGGTATGCCTGGCTCTTGCTGGTCAAACAAACTCTAGATGAATATGCCAATTTGTTTAGCTGACTTTACATGGGTAATGAGTGGTCAAACTTAGGTCATCAAGTTTTGAAAGCAAGAGATTATCCACCGAGTCAAATAAGGAGATGTGAAACAGTATGGTCTATGATATTGGACAGGAAATCATGAGAGGTATCAGGAGGGGATGAGAGGAGGGGACAAAGGGAAACACAGTTATGCAAGCAGAAAGGAGGCCCAAATGGGAGGGAGGGGCACCAGGGAAGAGGAGTTCCGATAGGAAGGGAAAACAAAAGAAATTGTTTGAAAACTAAACCTAATTCTTTTTTATACTAATAAAATTTGAAAATGTAAAATAAATAAGATAAAAATAATAATTTAAAAGAGTCGTCATATTTTTATTTGATTTTATACTTGGTAACCACAGACAGAGTTATCTAGGGAAGTGACTCATCTGAGCATTGTTACCTCCATGCTGGTAAGAAGAAATTAAGTCTGGGCCTAGGGAGCAGAGAATTCTCACTGTCTGATGAACAGAAGAAAATTTCTTTTATCAACACCATTCCTCATTTCAAACAAGCTGTAGCATTTCATTTTCAGCATATCACTAAGGCAAAGCCGGTATAGGTTATGGTCATCAATCAAAGTCCCTGTTAAAAAGTTCTTTCTATTTTAACTACTCTAGGAATTCTCATTTGGAGGATTCAGTTCACTGGGCTGGATCAATCCATACTAATGCAGCTATCATGACCTTTATCTTTATTTTCCTCTTTCAAAAATGCAATATAAACATAAATAAAAGAGAAAACAATTCCCATAAAGCAAACTGTCTTTCTGGTTGCTTTTCTTGTCTTTGTTGATTTTATTCTGTGTGTGTGTGAGTGTGTGTGTGCATGTGTGTGACAGTAGCTTGAAACTCTCCAGTTTCTTTCTATTTGTGAGTGTGTAGAATAAGCAACTGTATTCAGCCCTCATCCTGCTAACAGGGCTGAAGCTCTTATATCAAGGCTATGGTCTGCTAGACAAAAGGCGATGCCCCATATATCCATTCTGCTAAAACTCTTCCAAAGTACTTTGCCAATGACATATCCTTCATTCTCCAAGGAATTCAACATCCAATGAGTGAAGTCATATAGAGTTCTTGGCTTCTCTGGAGGGCCATGTTTGCCCTGAATCCCAGAATCTTGTTGGTTCTACATTGTAATTCAACCATCTTGTCCATTTCTATTTTCAATTACTGAAAGTATATTGATACAAGAAGGTGAATAACTTAGTGATCTTAGAAAGATAGCATGTAAAAACATTTTTGATGGTCTTAGAAACATCAGGACATTTTTCTCTACAAATGACAAAATCTCTTACCACAGATATAATTTATTGCTTCACTCAAAACTAAAATACAAGAAATTTAAGGAAGAGGAGAAAATAATATAGACTAAATTGTCTGTCTATCAGAAAAGCTTTTATAAGACTCATTATCTGCCCAGTAAAGATGGGAGTATACTCATCTGCACCTCTACTCACGTGGCACACAAATGCAGGTATCGTATCTACAATCCACTAAAAGTTAAATGAAAACTCTTGTGTTGAGAGTTAAACATCATATATTTTATATCTTCATGACTATTCCTCTCTGGAATAATCTTGTATCTCTTTTTGCCCACCAATCATGGTTCCCAACGTTCACTGTTCATTATCTGATTATAAATGTAAATATATCATCCTTCTCTTCCTCAGCTCCCTCTCACGCACAAAAAAGTCAACATCTTTTTTTTTTGTCTGCATGGCATATTGGGACAATGTCACACTTAGACATTTAACTCTACACAAACTACCAATAATACCTGCTTAAGTATAGAGATACATTAACAATAATGATTATTCCAGGTGCAATTTGACTCAAACTTTTGCTGGGTTTTTAAACTTTTGCATTGTGTGTGTGTGTTAGATGCTAGGAATTGCATGAAACTACACCCCTTGCCTGCAAAGCTCTGATTTCCAAAAAACCTTTGATTCAACTTAAATTATTCTAAGCAGATCATGGATAATAAAAGAAAGGTAGTTTGGTGAAGTTAATTAGTCGAAAAAAAAAAAGAAGTCATGCATGTGTTTTTCACCATTTCATCTTCAAAATCAGTTCATGTTCTAAAGAAAGGAAAGGCTGTTCACAAATTGAAAGAATAATCACTGAAGTGTATTGTTTAATAAAGGTAACCTTGGAAATTGACTTTGATCTCCATGTCAGATTAACAATTAATGTCAGTTGTGAGTAAATGTTCACAGAATTAGTTTAGCTACCTGCATATGAGTTCAAAATGGATTTATTTTCAAAACAATTGACCATTTCCCTCATCCTGAGTGCTCCCTTCGAGGCTTTCTTTTCTGCCTCTGGTAGTCTGACTTTGTTATAAATACCTCACATAAGGATACAAGGGGAATCACACACTAGGACGACATAATTTCAGTTTATATAATTCACTCCAGACTTAACCTTTTAGTCATGATGGTCAGAACTTCTTTCCTTTTAAAGGACAAATAATATTACACAGTGTGCAAACAGAATATTTATATGTATGCATTAATCCATTTGCTGATTTTATGCCACAGTTATCATACAGAATGCTGCCCTGTACATAAGAATATAAGTATCACTTTACAGTATCAATTATAATTACTTTTGCTAAATACTCAGAACTGGAATGACTCCATCACTGGAGAGTTATTTTGTTAGTAATTTCAGGAGTCTCTATGTAGTTTTCTGTAACCACTGCATGGTGTTAAATTCCCCAAAAGCACTTTAGGGGGGCTCAGTTTCTCCACATCTATGCCTACACTTACGTACTGATTTTTTTTTCATAACAGCCATTATAGTAGGTTTAATATAATACCCATTTTTTTATTTACATAGAGTCTCAGGCTTAGGGTTTCCCATGCCTCTGGCCACATCTTCATGGTCATAAGCCAATAACATTCAGCTGTCAAGGTGAAATTTCCCTGTTCTTTGATTTACATCCTCTTCATGAGTAATGCTATTAAGTATTTATCCTTATGTTTCTTGGTCATGGGCTGGTCTTTGGAGAAATGTCTGAAAAATCATTTGTGCAAATTTATTTATTCATTTGTGTTTTTAATAATGTGATGTAGGATTTCCTTTGTATATGATCTGAAAATGTTCTCCCATATCTTGTAGGTACTATTTCATTTTATCAACTGATGTCTTTGACCTGGTAACCCTTTTTATTTTGATATATTCCTAAATATATTTTGCTTTAGTTACCTGAACTTTTGAATCACATCCAATTCATCATTATATGTTTATTACTGTGTTCAAATTGATACATTTTCCTACAATTCACAATATATCCTAGCCATCTAAAGCGTCTACACACAGCATAGCAAAAACAATTTGGTACTCCATCTGTAGTAGTACAAATGCTTCACAGAAATATAAAGCTATTTGCTTTGTACAAATGCATTATAACTATAAAGCAGAATAGTCATAAACCTTATCTGAGTTGTTTGTGTATTATATAGACCCTATTGATAATTGAGGTATGCATTATGAATTATTTTTGCTTTCAGCTATTTGCAATCTGGAAAAAATTATAACTGCATTGACATCCAAATAAAAATCGTTACAATCATCATATTAAATATATCATTTTAAAACTACACAACAGTTCCTAACTCATACTTCATGACATGAGAGTGTTTTATTTTAATTTTTAAAATCTAATAATCAATTCAAGAATTAAATTACTCCTAAGGAAATAAACAGAAATTTTCAAAACATGTTTTTAGTTAAGATAAGGTGTGCAGAGTATGTCCATTAATCATGGGGACATAACAATCTATAGGTTGACATACTTAATAAAAATATTCCTCTTTTTCAATCTGATTACTGAAGTTAATGTCTTAGAGTACATCCTTTAATACACTTTTAAACTCCTTCAGGATTTTGACTTACTAAATACTTCTAACAGCAATTGGAAATATGAATTTGAATTTGAACTCTGATTGTCAGACATGCCAAGTGCAGACAAAATGATGATCATTCAACCATTTCTGTCACTTTATTACCGTGTTAACTTAATTCAGTCAACATTTGTTGAGTGTCCATTATGTGCTTGTCAGTATGCCAAGAGCTTTAGAACAAAATGTGCGCCAGCTATCAATGCTTTAAATTTGTTTAACACATAACAATAATCATATTTCAGCTTTTTACAACCTATTATTTTTATTGCTACAATCTATCATTTATAAAAAAGGAACATGTCCAAAAATTGCTGATTATTGCCTCTGCATAAATTTGTGGTATTGAAATAATGATCATGAATGGTAAGTTCCAATAGAGTTTTTAATTCTGAAATTTCCAGGAATGGGCTAGACATTCTTTTTATTTCATATTTATTTTACATTGGTTTTCTAACGAGGCTGGAATTGATGGAAATATAAAGCTTAAAATCTGATATTCTACTCTCAACTTTTTATGAAGTTCTGTCAAATGATATCTTCAGTTTATATATAGTCAGGGAACCAAATAATGATTAGAAAATAATCAAGACAATGGATTTTGTCTCCAAATAGAGACATAAACACCTAAATAAATACATCATTCCTAAAGAAAGATTTTCTTTCCAAGTATTTGTTGGAACATTAGGAAACCATCCTATCGGGTAAAGCCATCTCCATCAATGGTATACACAGTACCTGCGTTCACCATTCCTAGTCCTCTCCAACCTGGAGCCATAGAGCATTTGCAATGTGAGGAAGATACCAAAGCTAAAAAGTTGAACATTTAGGAAGAGATCATAGAAACTTGATTTTTATTGATAACATGAATATATAACCATGATCTAAATGGGTCATATTCCCATCAGGTTTTCCTCTTCTGTCCCCTGTGCCCATTTCACAGGAGACTGTCTTCAGTGGGAATATCAGTAATCACTGTGGGTTCATGGCAACCACATTCTTTTCATTTCTGGAGGACAGTGCCACCCAGTATTCCCTCCCCACACCCAGTGGTCTTACATTTATCCTGCCCCCTATTACAAAGCCCTAAGCCTTGCAGGACATGGTAGAAATCTCCTTGAGTGTTGACCTCTCTAGCAGCCTCTTAATATGTGCTTTGATGAGTTCGAATGTCCTCAGTGTTTCCCACTATCTCCCTGGATGAGATTGTCAGGCTAACTCTCATGAGAGGGGCTCAGTGGGAAGGTACTGAGAACCAAGGTCAGAAACCTATGGCTTACAGGGTCATAGACCCTAGAGAGAAACTTCCAATGTTTTTTTTTTCCCCTAAGTGGAGAGACTATACACTTCAGAAAGCCATCTAAAGGAATGCTTTTATCCCCTTTGATCAACAACACTGCCCTCACTCTTGTTTTGAGAACCTGCTTTGTACACAGTGAATCCATGGGATGCCTAAGACTGTCAGAATGACAAGAGAAAGCCAAGCTCTTAGTATTGGACAAGTCATCTCTATCACACCCACCAGGGCCCAGGAAATGTTGCCTACAGAATGGTGGATTAAATATGAGACTGAATTTTCAACCTGTGTCTGCTTGCAGCTATATTTGCAGCAGCCTCCCTGAATGTATTGAAACCCAGTCCTCAGATGGCCTTTCAGGTTCCATCTCCCATATCGAGCCAATGGCCCTGTGATTTCTAGACTGCAGGAGGCAACCACAGGTGTCCCTCTGGGATGGCCTCTGTTGCAGTGAACTTGACTCTCTCCTGGATACCCTCACTGGAGTCCTGCTCCTTGTACGTGTTCCATCTTCTGTATTCCTGGAAAGGAACACTCAGGTTTTAGTAATGCTGCTTTTGTAACGTCTTACTAGGTTGCTTCCTGTGGGTTAACCTTAAATTACTTCCAAATGGTGAAATTCTCCCCATGGCCCTAGCCATTACATGGTGGTTACTCCATGCCATTCCCCATGAGCTGAAGTGAGATGTATAGTGATTCAAAAAACATGACTTATCTGTAGGGAAGTCAGGCGACCACAATTTGATATGTTCAAAGTGGAGCTCATCCAAAAATTGTCATTTGAGTGATAAAAGAATGGTAATCTGCCCACAGTGCAAAATTGATTCCAAGATTAAAGAAAGAGTTTAAGTGAAGCAGTCGAATGGTTTATTTTTCTTATTTTTTTTTCTTTTCTCATTTTTTTACACTTAAACTTTATATTCATGGGCACTTGGCAGAATTGGAGAAAATAAACCTTTTTCATTTTGTGGACGGACTGTAATTCAGACTTCTTAACTTGACATAAAATTCTTGCCTATGTGGGTAGCCAATGTGTAAGGTTTGTCTTTCTTCAAGTGGATCCTGCTTGCTCGGCTAGAGGTACTTTTTCATGCTACATTTTTGTATTTTTTTGCCTGGACTGATTTTCCTCACTACATTCTACACTTAAAATGCCTTTAAGATTCTTACAGCCCATAAAATATTAAATTATACCTTCTTCTTTTTATTCTCCCTTGATCCCTTATTCCAAACCTGTTCATATTAGTAGGCTGAGATAAGATGAAGGCTTATCTTACATCCCTAGGTCATGAAATGACTATAATAATGTCCCGATAATCTTTGTCATCTCCTTACTGCTTGAAACGATGTCCTATAACATTAATAAACTCAAACAAAGATGATATGATATTGCCCTTTGGAATGGACAGAGTGTCTGTATATTATGAGACTGCAAATGACCACATATCTGAAATGTCTTATCACAGCAGGCCTCATCCAATGCCAAACTGTTTTGTTGTTTTTTGTTTTTGAAGCAAGATCTCACTCATTCTAGCATAAGCTGACCTAGAACTCACTTGGTAGGCCAGGCTTGCCTCAAAGTCATGGGAATCCTCCTGCCTCAGCCTCTCAGGTGCTTGGACTAATGGTGTGTGCCAGTACACCTGGCTAAGTGCCCAAGTGGACAGAAGGAAGGCACTCCAATGACTTTTTACAGGAGGAGGATGCTTGGTATGTGGTTAGTGAATGGATTCAACAAGAGGAAGGCATGTCAGCAGTGAATGGACATAGAAGTGGTATGGACTTCCTTCGCCCAGACTCTGTCCACAATATTTGACTTCAATTTCCTCAAGAATCTGAAGTGACATTAATGAGAAACAGCAAGAATCGTGTCAATAGGAAAGAGAAGGTTCTTTTTCAAATGTGCACAGTGTTAGCTTTCAGCATCATTGAGATGCTAATGTGAGCTACTACTTTCATACCAACCCAATACACAACGTCCTGTATGATATATCAAATAATTTTGTTGAATTTTCACAATTGGTGCTTATAAATGCTTCTAGATTTTGCCATCAGAAACCTGGTCAATTCTGCATAAGATACATTATGAATGACCTGTAATTTCTTCTTTCTCGGACAGAGTTTGGCACTATCACCTTAGCATTTGAGGCTCTGTAGCCTTTTCGTCATGTACATCAATATATTATGTGTTGTATGGTGCGAATCTGAGATATGACTCCACATAGGATTGTGTTTTGGATGCTTAGTGTCTAGCTGGTATCAGTAACTTTGGAGATCCTGGAGTTTTGAGAGATAGAATCTAGCTGGAGAAAGTGGGTCATTCGGAACACGAGTGGGAGACTTGGGGGTATGTTTTCCAAAAATTCTTCTTTTCACTTCCAGCTGCTGCTGTCTGCCACATGCTTCTCCATCGTGGTCTTATTTGCATCTGAATTGAACCAAATCATGAGCTAAACTGTCCTAAACCTTGAGTCAAAATAAATATTTTTTCCTTCCATTGTTTCTTTTGGGTATTTCAGTCATATGAACCCAATGGCCACTAATGCACTAATGTGTTTGGTACGTTGGTCTTTTGGATCACTGATAGAGTTTAAAGATTTGTATATTCTGTGTGACTTTCCCCTGAGTGACATGATGGCTATTCAGAGTTTGAGGATATGTGTAGATATCCTATCAAAAAAACCTGCTGCTCAGGTCCTGGAATTCAAAGTTTGCCAGGATATCCAAGTTTCTGCGCAGTCGGAATTTTCTTCAAAAGAGATAAATATAGGATTTTTAGAATGATAAGATAAAAATTTCTGAAGGTTTTCAACAAATAATACTTTAGAATATGTAGAAATGTGTAAAACCTTAAAGTTACCCTAAGATCCAAAGAAAGTACAGTTAGATTAACATGGTGGAAAAGATACTGACTTATTATTTCTGTAAATTTGCTAAAAGATATTACAGAATAAGTATTTTAGATAGGTAAGGTTTCCAATTCTGCATCTATTGTATCAGTGTAAGTTCCCAGAACCTCTTTACACATAGTGGATCACTCCTATAATCCAAGAAATCAAGAAGATGAGGCAGAAGATTTATGAGTTCAAAGAAAATCTGGGCAGTACAGTGTGACCAAATCTCCAAAATTAAAAAAAAAAAAAAAAAAAAAACAGAACTAGAGAAAAATCTTAGCAGTTAAAGGTGTTTGCTTGCAAAACGCCTGTAGAGCTGGGGTTTGCTTCCCTAGTCCCCATGTAAAGCCAGACCCACAAGGCTGTCATTTGTTTACAGTGGAAGGAGGCCCTGGAGCACCATACTCACTCTCCCTCAAATAATAAATAAATAAATAAATAAATAAATAAATAAATAAATAAATAAATAAATCTATAATGTTTTAGTTTACAATGTTATATTAAGATTGTGTTTGATAAGAGTCCATGGGAAAATAGCAGGGTTGATATTATTACCAATGTTTCACACAACAGTGACTGATTTGGGGCAGGATCCTACAAATTGCATATCTGCAGAAAGAGAGAAAGAGAGAGAGAGAGAGATTTAGAAATATAATGACTTCAGTTATTTTGCAATGACACCCTTCTCTGAAAGTATGCAATGATCTGAGATGCTTTAAAAACTTGGGATTCTCTCCTTTGCCAAGTATTCCCATGAGTTTCTTCCAATATTCTGATGGCTGGTACACTTTACCAATACATTAGATGAACTTACCTGTTATTTTTCTATTAGATACGTATTCATATATATTCAATTTTCTATCAATACCATTGAGCATCTTACCCTTTTGCTTTTCAACCTATACCTTTGTATTGAATTTCCTTTTTTTTTTCTCCCCTGAAATACCTATGTTAGTGGTCATTTTAGTTAAGTTCTGGGTGTGATTTTTTTCTCCTATTGATTTGATTTGTAAATGGGAGATTCAATTCAACTCAACTACTTCTTGTCCAGACACAAATCATAGGTATCCTCTTAAATAGTGGTATTTCACTAAGTCAGCTGTATCCTTAGTGCCCATTCTTATTCTCAGTCTGCACATTGTCCTATGATTTATTCTCCTTCACATTGTCCAGTGTCCTCCTTCCCTTCTTTCCTTATGAAGAATTGAAGAATTCCATAGCCAGGCTCATTCATTCAGAGTAAATGGAGGAATCTAGCTTTTTAATCTGCATGAGGAAAGTATTAAGAGACAGGTCCTGTTTATAAAGAATATACCTACCAAAGTTAGTTAGTGAATAATTCATAAAATAAAAAGTTCTCCCCACAATAAGGCCACTGGACTTTTTCAGAATCAATTTCAAAAATATTTCTTGAGGCCTGCTCTGACCTGGACAGCGGTGGAACCAACACTAATCAGTATGCAATTATGGATGAGACCTGCTAAGAAGGTCCTGAGCTGACTTCTCTGTCTCACCACTGTCATCTGAAAGAGCCCTGTACTGTCTAAAAGAACTAAAGGGTCTTCACTCCCACAGAAGATTTCTCATTATGTAAAGAAAAGTGATTAACTGATTATGATGAATAAATTAATCTCTAAGGAGATGCACACATTCAGACATTCCTAATTAGTGTAATGTTCCTGGGACATCTAGAAAAAATTCTCTGTTCTTATTAGAAATGATTAACAGAACAATAACTAATTTTTGTCATCTCACTATAAAATTATTAGTATCACCCTTAGGACACAGATTGAGATTAAAGAATTGTAAATCCATAGTTATCTTTTTAAAAAAAACATTGATTATAAGCATGGCTTTAAGTATAATGTCTACTTTTACTTACAGAAATTCCCATTCTCATTTGTAATAATCACCTTCATAGGTATAACTTGGGTTATTGGTAGGTTTCATTCAGATTGCAGTAAACTCTCTATTTGATATAATGAATCATATTTAATTCCTTATGGCAGCCAGTGAGTTCAGTGTTACTCATGCTTTCAAGTTAAAAATCAAGCATAAGAAAGGCCTTTTATTAGTCCTAATTAACCCAAAGTTTATCTAGGACAGTTTTTCATATAAGGTATCTACTTTTACTATTAGCATTTTGCATTAATCTGAAATTCTTTATTTAAACATTTAAGACAATTATGTTTAATTTATTGCAGCCACACTGAGCTAGGTAATTTTAAATCTTATATAGAAAAAAATACAATTCTCATTATGCTGCGTTTCTAGAAATAAAATACATTCAACATGAAATAAAAATTCTCTGCTTGTATTTTGATCAATATACAGGAATGGGTTGAGGAGGGGAGAAAGGTTAAAATATATGGTTTAATAATATTTAAAAAAAGATACATAAGACATCCACAATAGAATTAAAAACTCTGTAAGATTGGACACATCACAGGAGACAAGATAACATATTCTTCATCAAACTGTGATCAGCAAAGTCAAAAGGCATACAGCAAGAATAATAACACACAGGAAAAACCCTTTTAAAATGATCATCACATAGGTAGCAAAAACACAGAATCCTTTTGATTTCTTTCATCCATCAGATATTTGAATATGATTTCATTGATGAATGGAAAACCGTTTCTCAATGAGAGGTGCCAGTGACATTGATGTAAACTTCTAAATAAAGAATCTTCAGGAGAATATTTTTTTTGCACAAAAAGGAAACTTCCCAAATAAGAAGATTGGTAAAACTAGTGTCTGTGAGACCAAGCCTTCCATGTTGCTTCATAAGTACATCACTACTCGCAATCTTAAATTGTCTTTCCTGTGTCCTTGTAAAATCATGCTGTGACTCATCTGACAATATACATGTGGACACACACCTTCCAGCCTTTCATGTAAATAAGGATTAATTTTGACACATCTATACTCATTTATGATTTTATCTATGGCTAATTTCTCACTTGATGACTATTATGTATCTATAATCTATATATACACACATATAAACAATTTAATAATTGCATATAAGTGATTATAGAATATATATATATATATATATGTATCATAATTATGGGTTGCATATGTATTGAAAGCACTTGCATTCATATTTTGCATATTCCCTTTAAAGAATATTTTGTAGCATTGTAGACTCTGTACATACTTGTGTGTGCATGTGAATATATTCATTGATTAAGTCAGTGAAACGCTTCGCTCTTTCTAGAGGGAGGACAATATACAATAGCAGGAAGCAAAACTAATACTAGAGACCTGGATGCATGAGTTTGAATCCTGGTTCCTCTGCCTGATGTCTGTGTGGTGTGCATGAAAAAGGGAAGGACATTCGTGTGACAATAACCCATGAGGAAATCCGTACATGTAAAGACACAAAGGTGAAGTGAAAGATTCCCAAGTAGTATACATCCATGACTGGATGCAAGGATGTACTTAAAGGATGCTGAAACTATAATTCAAGTATTGAATCTAGTGGTACTTTCACTTTAATTGTTAGTACAATCTTTAGAACTCAGCAATCTTAATCAATTGGTTAGCTTTATTTTGGATCCTTCTGTGTAACCAGCTGAGTGGGATCACTTTGCTCTACCCAGATAGAAGACATGGATAAACAAGAAAAATTTCTCCAATTTCTGGTCTTAGGCAGCTTAAGTCTTCCCTCAGCATTTGAAGCAGCAGGAAGGAGGTGGGCACAGCAAGTGGTCCCCTCTAGTGTTAGAGTCATCACACATACCTTGAGGATCAGTAAACTGAACCACACATGAGTTCAAGCCTTGGGCTGGCTTAGAGGTTGAGTTTGCCTACTCCTGGCTGTGTAGGATTTGCTGCTTTCAAGCACATCTAAGTATCAGGATTCCTCCACCATTAACAGCAGTCATTGTTATAACTCTTGGGCTTAAAATGTGAAAATGTCCTTAACATTACCCACTGTTTAAAAACCTTGGCCTGGTGTCCAAGTCCCATGGACCTAAAGACCTGGCAACTATCTGGAAGGTTCTGACAAGCAGGGTTGCATCATATTTCCTTTGGCTCCCTGCAGATTATCCTTCTTCAGTTTCAGTTTTCTCTCCTTTTAGGCCATCTCTCTCCTCTTGCTGTCCTGTCTCTATACACTGTCCAGATATGTCAGCCGTCAGTCAGCTGGATGCCTTGAACCACCTCCTTAACAATGGAGCTTGGTCTTGGTGCAATCATATAGCCGCACTATGCCTAGCTGTCATGAGCAGTGACCTCTCTGACCTGGGTGGAAATTGTTGCAACATCATTGCTAAACATTGCTGAACCTTGTACCACAAGAAGTGTGCCCTGATCTGTCTGAAATAGCCCTGGCTTAAGGCTTCACCTGAAAGAGCCAGGAGATTCAGAGGTGATGACTGCACAGTTTAAGACTTTTACACAGGGCTCAAGACAGACATTGCAGATGTAAGAGTCATCCTGCTGCTGTTTTACTGACAGTTCTTTTGTTCAAAATATCCAGAGTACCAAAGGACAGGCCAACAGCTGTTAATTATGGACTCTGCTTGCCTCATCCTCCAACATTTTTTATTTAATTTATAGGACAATGTGCATAAAAATACTTAACTAATATGCTCTTAAAGAAATTATTAGCATAGTGACTTTAACAGATTTCACAAACAAGACTTCACATCTGCCCAGAGCATCACAGTGTCTGCATTACGTGCCTGGTTGGTTCTGCTTTGGACTGTTTGAACTAATGGAATTGTCTCTGTAGTGATCAGTGGAAAGTCTACTAATATGCCTTCAAGATCCACCTACAGAACGACAGGGCTTGGTGAACTTGTTTGTGAAGGGTCAGATGCAACTCGATTAGGTTTCATAATTAATACATTCTCCCTGGATCTACTTAACTGAGCCATTGGGTGACAGATGTATTCCAATAATACTTTATTTTGAAATTATAGGGACTGACTGTGGTTTGCTATCAAATAAGATGGATAACATCAATAATATGGTTAACATTGAACATTATCTGAGTCATATGAGGTAGAAAATATTATGACTTTGTATTTTGGCACATAAATAAAAACTCTGGGGTGGAAACAAATATTGTATATTTTCTCCTTTTAGCACGTGAAGAAAGCGTGTAATAAAGAAATTATCTTCCTAAAGATCCCTCAGACCTAGGCAGAGTTAGCTTTCTCTAGGATCCAATTCCAACCAGATATCTTCTAGATATCACATTGCGTATCATCAAATACTTTGTAGAGTGGGATAATTTCAAACTAGTAAGAAGTAAAACAAATTATCTGTCTTCTCTTATTGCAAACAGAAACATTAAAATTTAGTTGATTTTATGTTGGTCATCACAGAAATTTAACTTTTTAAAGTCTCTGTTGCCCCCCTTCCTTCCCAACACCTTGACATTTCTAAAGAAAATATGCCTAGTTAACTGGATGACTTTCTTGTGTAACCATTGCAACAGCTGAGTAAATGAAATTTCAATTTTCTGTGGTGTACTTTAAGTTTTATTTTAATCTTAAACATTTTTAAGGAAAAGGGTTATTCAATCACTATTAAACTTCTTTTTGTTCATGAATCAAAAGATCCCCCTTTTAAAATGAACCAAAAAAATGGCCTGGGAGATGGTTCTGTGGCTAAAGGCACTTCCTTGGAAGGCCTGCTGGTCTGTGTTCAATTCCCCATTGCCTACACAAAGCCAGATGGGCACATGGCACATGCATCAGGAGTTCATTTGCATTGGGAAGTGTACCCGGCATGCCCATATTCTATCTCTCCCTCTCTCAAATAAATGAACATCTTAAAATAATAAAGAAAAAACGAGTCAAAAGAGATCTTTTTCAGAGAATGTAGAATTTTATTAGAAATATTCTGGGACTAAAATGCATGAGCAGTCTTCAGATTGAGATAATGCAGTGTCACATTTAGAAATATTGCTGAGAAGAGACACCAGGTTACCTCAAAAATGCAGGGCTATAATGTCACTGAGTCATTACTTCAGGCAATAATGATTTGAGGAAAGCCCAATGGAACAGCCACATTTCATTCCTCATGGAGGGTCATGAAAGCAGTTCTGCATTGGCTATGAAGCCCTGTAAGCCTTAGGATGCACTGTCTAAATGATGTCCTTGCTGGCTTCTTGGATGTCATGATTCATGGGTGGCTGAATTAATTAAAACTAAGAGTCTAGCTCATTTCTTGCATAAGCATTCCTCTAGGATGTCGATATGTCATGCAACAAAGAACATAGAAAATGTTTTCAAATTAAAACTTAACCTAATTAAGTTCTACAGATCTGTAATACAAGTGTGCATAGAGTTTACAACACTCTTAATCTACTTTTAGGGTAGGTTTCGTGTTATTTGTTTTAATTAGATTTATCTCACTGACAAGCACCCATGGCTATATATAGACTGTGGAAGTTACAGTCTAGATTTCCCAGGGGCTCCATAAAGCTCTAGCAGACTAAACCTCCATAGTGATGATAGCTAGCAGTGACCGAGAATTATTGATAAACCATAGTAGACTTCCAGTGACATCATACATTCTATTCATGTTAAAAATGAAAGGAGGTTATTGTGATGGATGTAACAACAATGAAGCCAAAAAAATCAGTGGCCATTATCTACCCATGTTCAGGGTGGTTGGTAACCATTGCACTCACACATATGAAGGTGACACTGGATACATCAATTGATGCATTGCCAACTTTATAACACAGATGGCAAGGAGTCTGTTGACAATCACACTGTCAGAAATCTTGCTCTAATAATGGTTCATAGTCTCAGTAAAGGTCAGTAAGTCTTTACCATTCTATTTAAATATCCATAAAATACCATTTTTTTTCCTGGAAACAGACATTGGGAATACTCAATATGTACCAAAGCAGAAATCCAGAAGCTTCTAAGAGCTCAACACTATAAAGACTTAAAACACACCCACCACATCTCAGGGAGCCTTACAGAGGAGGGGGCAGAAAGATTGTAAGCACCAAGGTGGGTGAGAATATCCAGAGGTATACTCTACAATGACTGACTGGGGCTGGCACAATTCATAATCCACAATCCCATGGTGAATACCAGCCATTCCCCTGAGGAAGGCCCTTAGTGGAAGGAGGCAGGGAGAAGGGAAATGGTGATACTAACACATGATTTGTTCACACAAAATTTCTAGGGGATAAAAAAAATACCTGTGATAATTTTACAGAGAATTTTTAGAAGCTTGTTTTACTCCAGCCCTATTTTTAACGTTTTACCATGAAGCATAAGGTTCCTCCACCCATGGTACTACTTGGTCCTGTGGAGGATCAGACTGCTATTAATACAGTCACGTGCTCTTTTTGCCCATTGGTGCATCTTAGTACTTCCTGTGTATGCCAACCTGATGCTCATAGCACTGAGCTCTTTTGCAATGGTTTCTTTAAAAAATTAAAATCCATCATTCCTTGTTTCTTTTTTCACAGCTTAATCAAAGAAATGCTTTTCCTTGTAAGTGACTTGTTTAAAGCCCCCATTATGTCAATCTTTGTGATGTCATTTATTATAGAGGAAGAATGTTGTTTGTCCAGAGAAAAGCAAAATGTCCCTTTGCAAGCTGACAGATATTCCTGTGTGCTGACTGGCTGGATTTAAATTGGCTTGTTTGACATATACTCTCCTGACAGAGCTTCAGCAATACTAGCTGTTACTGCTGACAGTACTTCCTTGCATATGGATGCCATTAAATAATTGCTTTTGGTTTTATGGGAGTTTTTAAGCTATATTTATATTTAGCTTGCAAAGTTTTTTTTTACTATGAGTGAATCTAAAATGGGATATTCTTTGGAAAATTAACATAAAAAGACCTTTGTCTGTGTCCTCTGGAAAATTACGGATTGTTGAAACACAACATGATATTATGATCATTGGCCTCATGACTGACACATTGGGGAAAATGAAGAAAGTTCACTTAGCCCTAGTATGCTGTTTATTATTCTTACTTAAGTTATATAGAATGGGATTCTTTTCAATTTTTACACACTTAATTTCTTCTATCATGGCAGACTCCATAAAGGCACTCTATATTACCAAAGAAAAGAGCAAATTTTATGTCAAAATGAAGGGTAAGACATAAAGTGAGTTAATGATAATAACTTTTTGAAAATTGAAAATAAGATCAGAAGTGACATATTTTTGCCATTGAGGATTCTTCAGTCAACCAGAAAAGCACAAGTAACTCTTGAAGATTTTTATGAATTCACACAATTTCATTTACATAAGGAACTCAGAAATAACTGTCTATAGAGTAGCTGGAGTTCTCTCTTTTTATTCATAGCAATGTTACTTTTTAAAACATCTTTTTCATGAATAAGTACATACATGATATGAACAAATCTTGTGAAGGTGCCCCCCATTTCTAGTAGTGATGAACTCTACTATCAGGTAAATGATGATGAAAAAAATAATCCCAGGATCAAATTCTTAAATTCTTCTGGTTTTGAAAATTCAATAAGTAATAATGATGATAAAGAGGTTCTAATAACTCCAGTTTCACTTAAATCTCCAGGTCACAGATTCTATGGTCACTCTGTGGTAGTTTGAATAGATATCCCCCAGTAGGTTCAAGAGTTATTAAAGTTTTTCTCCAGCTGCTTGGCCAGAGGGTGTGTCACCTTAGCCAGGCCTCCTAGGCTCCTGCCTTCAGGTGTTTCTGGGTTGAATCAGGAATTCCAGTCACTTTTACTATTCTGGAACTTCCCTTGGATCTGTTACTTCAATAACCACTTTCCTCCCCAAACTGTGCCTGGTTTGGAGATTCATCCCAGTGGTATGCAGCTATCTAAGAAATGCTCCATGATCACAGTTTACTCACCTACTTATCTTTCTAAGTGCATAAATCATTGAATATAGCTTTGTACCTGTCGTAGCTCTAGACGTTTCAGACTGTAGAACTTTTGATAACTTAAGACATCAACACAACTGATGTGTAGAAATAAGAAGTTATATATGTGGAGATGTAGCGACTAGCCCACTTGACTGCCAAGGGTAGATGAAGATGGTTTGAAAGAGCTACAGGTGGTCACCAATGTCCCCTTGAGAAGACCATGTGTCTGAGCCTATCAACATTTTGACAAGGAGCTCGGAGGTGTTCAAAAGAAGCAGACAACCAAACAGAGAAATGACTCCCTCATAAAGGGAAGGTTTTCCGGTAATGGGAGAGAGGGGAAAAATAAAAAGATAAAGTGATGGGACCATGATCAAGTTACTCTAATAAAGATCTCAATAAATATAAAAATAAGAGTAACAGGCTAGGTGTTTGTGGAAGAAAGGTCAGAGAGCTATGACTCCAAGGCTACAAATGCATTTAATCTGTGTGAAGTCATTGAAGTGGCCATTGCGTTCATTTGGCAAAGCGCTACTTCAAGAGTGTCTGCTATAGGACAGAGACTGTACTCAGCTGCAATGTCTTCCTTTCTGTCCAAAGATTCTTACAAATAATTGCATTTTTGTGTACATATGTGCATGTTCATGTTTGCATGTACTTGTGAATATGTGAGTGCATCCGTGCAGAGGCAAAGGGAACTCTTCACGGATTGTTCTCAGGAACTGTCCAACGTTTCTTTGAGAGATGATCTCTCACTCACCAAGAAGGCTCGAGTGGCTGGATGGTAAGCCCAGGGATCCACCTGTCTACACCTCCCCAGTGCTGGGATAAGAAGTGTATTCAACCAATTTCTGCTGATTTTGAGGGTTCAAGTAAGACACTCTTGCCTTTCATAGTTACCTTAGTGGACTGAGACATCTTTCCTGTATTTTAATGTTTAAAATAGAGAGCAATTGTGCAATGAAGGAGCCTGGGCCTGGGGGAGACAATCAACAGGCATTAAATTCGGCCATCTTGATTGGAAATAGGGATTTAGGGCAATATGCACCAGATCGCATACTCTTGGGCTCCCAAGAAAAGATGCACTATGCGAACGTCTGACAGGGAGGCTACTAAAAATAGAAACTAGGTAATCCAGAATCGTGTATATTTGTTAAGCTATACTGTTCTCACTCTCCAATGAAGACTGTGTTTGTATTTTTCAGGATATAGCGAGTGAGCTGTGGCCCATATAACCCTACCACCCGAAAGCATGCCAAAAGATGAGATCATGGCAAGAGATGAGCCACCACAGTCATATTGTGGAGGATCCATATGAAACCCTGCAGAGAAGGACGGGATAAACAAGAGACCCATAGCCACAGCCATTCAACCAACTCAGGATAAGCCAAATGTGTTTGTGTTTTTCAGGATGCAAAGAGAGAGCTGTGGCCTATCTAACCCTACCAACCAACCATAGGCCTATGGATGAGATCCTGGCAAGAGAGGAGCCACCACAGTCATATCAGGGAGGATCCATAGGGAACTCAGCAGACAATGAATGATGAACAAGGGACCTATAACCACAGTCATTCAATCAACACAGGATAGGCCAC